>KN732729.1:0-10556 GCA_000816745.1 Ancylostoma duodenale | reverse complement strand
GACGATGGGTCTGCTGTGGTCTAAAAGTGTGAGAATGCCAGGATACCGTTATGCCGATGGAGTAGGGACCCGATGTGGGCCACTTATTAGGAAGGCCAGGATGCGAGTTCGCGGATGGAGGGCTGATCCGCTGTGGCCCAGGTGTGTGGGACGCCATAATCGGGCCCCCCGACGGCACATGGGTCTTCTCTAGCCTAGAAATAAGGGAGCCCCTAGAAACGGTTTCGCGGGCATAGGAGAGGTTCGATGTGGTCCAGGTATAAGGAACTCCAAAATACGGGTTCACCTATGGACGATGGGTCTGCTGTGGTCTAAAAGTGTGAGAATGCCAGGATACCGTTATGCCAATGGAGGAGAGGACCGCTGTGGATTAGAAGTGTGGAAGATGTCAAAATACGGGTTCGTTGTGTCCATTATGGCCCAAGTGTTGGAAACGAAAGCACTTGGGTCTGCCGAAAGGGGATAGGTCTGCCGTGGCCCAATGGTTAAAGGAACTCCAGGATAGGAAATGGAGGATGGGTCGGCTGTGGACGAGGCGTGAGGAACTCCGGGATACGGGCTCCCGATGGCACAGGTCTTCTGTAGTCTAAAAGTAAGAAAACTCCATAAAACGGGTTCGCGAATGGACGATGGGTCTGTTGTACCCTGAAGAAGTGGGAATGGCAGGATACGGTTGTGCCGGTGAAGTAGGGGTCCGCTGTGGCTTCATTGTTGTGAACGCCAGCATACGGGTCTACCCATGGCACATAGGCGTGCTGTGGCTTAAAAGTGGCGGGGGAAGAGAGGCTACGGGTCCGTGAAAGGAGGACAGGTCCGCTGTGGCCTAGGTGTTAGTAACGTCAGCATTCGGATCCACCGACAGGGGATGAGTCTGTTAGGTCTGCATAATCAAATTTTTTAAGCGACCACCTCTATTTCCTCTTAGATATTCAAGCAGACATTTGTTTTTTGGAGTATTTGGAGTCTTATTTACACTGTGCCGTTTACAGCAAATAGTTCACACTAGATTTATCTGAAAGATATTCTCGCCCAGAGTTGAGAGTGACTAGCCATGACATGTCCATGGGCATTTAAGAAGTGGGGTAGCAACAAACGGGGGATGTATCCTTGCATTGGGGAATAGCTTTACATGTTGATGTGGGAGTAAGAATCCTGGAGAAGCTAGCATCGCGAGTACAAGAAGTCAAGGAGTTGGCCACACGGCCAGACTGGTACAACACACGCAACTCATGATGAGGATTCCGTTTCCATGCTCAATTAATTACTATTTTCGCTTCTGTTTCAATTTCATGAGGATTTTGTAGGAGCAAAGTATTTTCACATACCTCATGTGGCTGCCCCACCCCACTTTCTAGCGACCCGTAGGGGCGCTAGTTTTCCTAAAATGTGTCTCAAGATTGATTTCCTCAGACCACAAGGCTTCTCCAAAGAATTCAGCTCAAAAAGGCTCTCAACTATTCCCTATTAAGCATAAAAGAGAGCACTTCAAAGCACTGGTTCCTGGCCGAGGGGCAATTGCGCATTCATTGCGGAATAAAATATGTATATCTCATTGTGCTTGTCGTACTGCTGGAGTAAGAACTATGTAGTGCATAGCTGTTGAAATCATCACGATACTTTACCTTCTGTACGAACTTGCTAAAGTATAAACTGGCGGTAAGAGGAAAAGCTGTATATGCAAGACGGTGAAGTATTAGGACGACGCTTGAAATAACAGCGGCGGCATTTGGTGCGGTAACAAGAGAACCGAGACACTGGAACAAAATGTCAGCAAAATTGCTACGATATACAATATATATAGTATATACAATAGCAGGCAAAAACATTGCATTTTTTAGTTTTTCCCCAATAACTTCTAATAAAGTAGAGGATGAGAGCTGGAATTTCTTGAAGATTTGCGAATGCTCTTCTTAAAAGTTCTCCAGAAACGCTCACAAAATGGCTCTTGTGAGCGGAAGGTCAAAAAGAGTTGAGCTTCCTGCAAGGGATTCGACTCGTTTACATCAGAATGTGACCAATCACGGATCTTTGACATTTACTAGACTTGATATTTTGATTCAATGGTGAGCTACAGTGTCTGTTTCTAGCTCACTGCATTCACGGTGATGAGTCCACTACTGCTCCTGATAAAGATGTAACTTCTTCCAAATTCGGTAGCAAGCTCCGTCACTCTTTCAAACATTCCAAATAGGTATAACAGCTGGTTGTGCGGCACCCATCGAAGGCAGCACCCACGGAAAATTTCGTTGCAAATATTCCGAAAGTTTTGAAAAACCCTGCACCTGGGGAGTATGTCCTTTTACGTAGTTACAATAAGATCGCCTAGGACCAGACGGACTTGTTTCTCAGCTGATTTTACTATTTTCGCGGTTGCATTCGGTTGCATTAGAGCACCAAGATTTTTCTGAGGCGCGGGAATAATCGATTGTCAGCTGATCTATTTACCAAAATACCACCCTTCCAAAGTGAATTCCCTCATAAGGCTCTCAGGGTCATACCAGTTTCCCTTATTTTCTCTTTTTTGTTCTTGGTAACTCCAAAGTGAATTCCCTCATAAGGCTCTCAGGGTCATACCAGTTTCCCTTATTTTCTCTTTTTTGTTCTTGGTAACTGCGAATCTTTCTCATCAGCATTCTAGGGTAGTTTGACTCCTATGTATAAGAGCTAGTTTCTTTCAAAGCTGATGGTTCCGTGATGTTTTGATTTTCAATTGACGTCCTTGTTAACTGGTACTAACTTTCACATGGTTATTTCTTATTCCACCGTGCGGAGATGCTGGAGTTCGGAAAAGGAACTTAGTAACATGATTTCGCCGAGATCCGCATGGTGAAAGAGACTCGCTTATCGACCTTTTGCTATCGGTCATTATCCAGTGGCTTGCACGACTCACCCACATCTGTTGGATGTAATGCGATTATGAAGTTCTGAAAACAGTGTTTCTTGTGCTAACGGAAAGTTTTGTCTTTAAGAGTGTTGAGCACCCTCCATCCCTTCCAAATATGCCGAGGTCTTGAAGTCAAAAATTTTCGTGGAAGAAGTAAGTTTTACTGAAATGAAAGCTACTTGAAGAGGCATCATGCTAATGGAATATCGTATTCTGATCATATAGAAGCACGAACCTAAAACCACACACGCTCCCGTTTGCGGCCGGTACCATCACTTCGAATCATCATAGTTCTTAAAATTCGCGACAGTAAGCGGTCACTATGTATGTACCGGCGGGTATCCCAGGATTATTGCTGATTAGCAACTATGTCATCAAGAAGAAGTCTTTTTTCTCCTGCAAATATTTCCCAAATTTCAATTGTATGGAACGCATCATTGGGTGTACCGCAAAGAGCTGTTTATCTGGAGAATTGGAAAATGTACTGGAGCTCAATATAATAGCATCTATTGTGTCTACTTGTGATCTATGAAATGTCATTCTCTAACGTAAGGCAGTCGAGACTAGTGTGGAAGTTTTAGAAATTAGATCAAATTACAGATTTTGATCCTACGAAATACATTTTTCTTTCGAAATCAATGAAGTGAAGCAGTTTTGACATGTTTTCATTCCGCTTGATATCTACAACTCTTCTAGAAACTTCAGCTTCTAAACCCTATTTTATCAAAAACTATAGACAGAAAACCGAAAGTAGCAGTTTTCACTCGCAACTGCACATACGAATTTATTGCAGAAAGGGAATCAGCGAAAGAAACTTACGATCCACAACGTCTGATACTCCTTCCAATCCAAGTAGAACAAAGCTATCAGACTTGCTATGATCTCAACGATGAATCTCATTATGCACATCACTGAGAGAATGAACAATAAGGTGAAGGCGAACTTTGAATTCCATCCACATAGATTTCGAATCCCCTTTAAGGCAGGCTTGACTGTGAGATTCCTCCGGTGAAATCTTGGAAACTTACAATGATGAAGATCGAATGAAGAATAAGCGAAACTGTAGAAAAGGAGGTATACCATAAGACTGTCATGGTCCTGTCGAAACCAACGAAAACTTGTGGCGGAACCGGCAGCTGCGTAGTAGCTTCCATAATCGCTAGGCTAGCAGCAGTTGTGCTTATCAACTGAACTTACTGAACTTGAGCTGGATTTGATAAAAAATATACAGTGAAAATTCACACACAAATGTTCTAATGAATGTCTATCTCCACCTCTCGTCAGACACTAGTGATAGCGTGGAGCCACGAAAATTTTACGGTGATAAAGAAATGAAAAAAAGAATGCACAAGCTTAGTCTGCAGAGTACACGATCTGCCATTCTCATTTTATCTTCATTAACTGTGGCTCTCAATACATATGCTTGCTCACACCGGTTTTTAAGTTTTACACATACGCACAGACCACACCAAATTCGTTGAATGAACACCCCACTGTCCTATGAAGGATCAAATGAGGCACCCTTTTAAAGGCTGTACTTCCCATAAGTGTATACTTCCCATAAGTGTGATACACAAGAGACAAAGTTTGTTTTGGCTTCGAATCTCTTCCCTACAGGCAGTGAGATATATACTGGTTCGCCAAAATACCTTCCTGCTTCTTGGAGCTTTGAACTCCAAGACAACCGTGGTTGTGATCGCAGGTTGTTCTTTGACGGTAAGGTAGTGGGGATAATCGTGGAACCAGAATCGGATCCTACTATTCGGACATTTGGGGGTAGGGGTGGATGCTCACTACTGCAGTTTGAAAACGTTCGACCTCAATCGACAGAGCAAGAAAGGTGAGGAAGGGAACACCCCACAATCTAGCTGATGACCAGCGTCTCACCCGTTGTTACACCTTTGCTAACTTAGTTTTTCTCCTCCAAAAAGGAGCCATTTCTAGACCGTGTAATTGTTGTAAATCGAGCTTGACTTTTATGATAGCAGGAAAAAACGATAGTGTGTCGGTAGAGACGTTCTTTCACCTCCGAATTTTCTTGAACCAGATCTTCACCCTAGGGATGTTCTGTCAAAAGTTTGGTGATGCTGTAAGGGTTTGATCAACTGCAGCCTTCTCCAAACTAGTCGACATTGACAGCAGAGTTCTCTGTTATAATTTTAAGTTAATGTCCAAAAAATACTTCAGACATAGCCCACAATGGTGAATAGAAGTTGATTTTCTTCTGCTCCAGGCTAATGCCGTACCTCACACTATAAAACTCAGCCGGCAAAAACTGGCAGATGTTCTTACTCATTGTCGTTATTCTTCAGATATTATAATTCTTCTACTGCATATGATTTTTTCCGAGGTCCAGATGCAAACCTGCGACAGCAGCAGATTGCTGATCTTGAGCATGTTGAAATCGCCTCCAAAAGCTTGCAAATTCTTGCGAACTCAGGTTTTTTCTTTGTAAAGGCATGCAATCTTCATCCATTGCTGGAAAGGATTTAGCGAGTTGAATGGGTGCTAAGCTGATGAGCAAAATTATGTTTCAGCAGAGTTATAGCACTTCAAATTGAAGTGCCCATTTCCACTTAATCTCGCAACAATCTGGGGTGGTAGTAAACCTCTTGGAACGACGACGAAACGATGAGCAGAAGGTCGCGGTGAACTGTCAGCTCTGGTTTGCAACTATCAGCAAGCTACGAGCTAACTGACAACCGCAGTCTCTGAATGGAGAGGCTTTTGCAAAACCTTCCAACCCTTAGAGGTTTCGAACCTTCACACATGGAATACTCGGTGTCCTCGGAGTATGCAGACATCTGAACCCTGAACCATAGATCCAAGTGCTAACGACACTTATGTGACTATTATAACCCAGGCGGTCAGTGAATTTTTTCCGGTACAACCTAACTTTAATGTGTTAAGCTCAAAATTACAATTCCACACCTATAAAATATATGGCATTCAATCTGGGAAGATGTAGAGCTTAGCTATCAAAATCGGTCAACGGGGAATCGAAGTCATCGATGATCTCCGGCGGAAGGTCATGGCGATCGAGACAGTGGGAACATCGATCAGCTGGGTGTAGCCGGAAATGGGTCTTCACCGGAAAGGAGTCAGTGCCCTCTCGACTGGCTACAACGATGAATTCGAACCATGAGCAAAAAGTCCTCTGAAGGACTTTTTCGTGAAACGACGAAATCGCCTTCTGCGTCCTGAGCGCCGCACACTCTTTCGCTCCACGTGCCCTTGTCGTTTCATACTAGCAGCAAGTTCAGTGTGACGGTGAGCTCACAGTTCGATTTCGAATTGTGAGTTCACCTGCAAGTATGGTCTCCGTCTCGTCATAGTTTTTAAGTACCATATTTAGAGAACCATGTTCGGGGCAATAAAGCTTACATAACTTCTCCAGGAGTTCCTCGTAAGCACGGAGCTAGCTGCCAGTTAACGCTCACCCTTAACTTACAATTTCAGTAGGTTTACTACCACCCCTGATAAAATCGCTACTTTTGCCTCCCGTTAGATAGAAGCATCTGAGTGGAGGCAGTGGTATGCTAGTGTGAGATTGATTCAGAACGATTACAGACGATGCCTATTCTACAGTACACCAGAATATGGCTAGCGTCACCAGCGTGAAATGCTCGAAAAAGGGGAAGACCTCCAATACGGCAACATTGAGGCTGGCATAGGGCTTAGGATCGCGGCATCGAAGTTTTATACAACCTATCTTATGCATTTGCAGAACTAGCCTCAATTCACAGTCACCTCTTTATGGCCTCAAACGATGATCTTCAACACCTTCGCGACAATGTGCTCAACCGGTTGACACGCATGCTGCGGCGCGTGGGACCGCGTGCTCAACCGGGTGAGCACGCTCTTTTCAAAGTTATATTCCTGCGAAGCAGCCATAATTAGCAAACTTCTATTTAGTGTTGTACTAACAAATATTCAAACTTTCTATACGAGCACTGGGCAAAACAGATCTTCACTCATACTTTTTTTTAATATGTGGTTGAAACATACACCATAAAGAACGATACATATGAAAAAGAAACTACAATCAATATCAAGTGAATGGACGACAAACATTTGGAAACACTCTTGACGATCGCAAAAGGGAAAAATATCGGGTTCAGATTTGCGCAAATTCGGGGTATTGTGAGACGGAGGAAAAATTTCTACCACGTGCGACTACGTGCTCGAGCGGTTGAGCACACGTCCCACTCGTGCAAAAGCGCGTGTGTCTCATGTAACACACTATGCCAAAAGAGTAAGGTCGCGAATGTGTTGAAGAGTAACAGCCAACTGTTCGAAGCAAGAAGTCCAACTTTTTTTTAGTGAGAAACCACGTGGATCCTAAAGAAAAAGAATTGAGAAACAGCGCTGGATCGGTTAAAACATACTATTGGTTGGGGTTTCCATTTAATAGAGAAATTTGGTCCTGAACAAATATTTTGGGGGCGTTGCGAGTTTTTTGAACACCTGACAGTATTATTCCTGAACTTTGTTTCGGGTTGTAGACAGAGGGCACAACAGAGTTAGTAGTGAGAAGGTTACGAGAAATTATGTCATAAGGAGTAAATGATAGAGTGCATAATGCTTCGTTAATTCTACATCCATTATAAGAAAGGTGCTATTAGGTAGGATGCCTCTGACAAGAATAGAACATTAACATTAAACGAAGGACAGAAGATAACAGAAGACGATTCTTTCCGCTTTTTAGGTTTCGAAGCCAACTAGGAAGGGATAGTTGGTTGAAGTAGCGGTTCAAAACGGTGTTTCCTACGAGATGCAGTTTGCACCACCGACGTTGTGTCCTGCTCTGCCCATACTTCCTGGGCCTTCTCTGGAATGAATCACAGCTATTTTTCTTTAGTTGACATAAATGGTGACCCAGAAGTCTTTGGCTAGGACCTCCTTCCTCATTATGTAGAGTTTTCGCAGCACTCAAAAGTCGGCCGAAGACTTTTGGGGCACCCTGTATAACAAGATGCTCACGCACGAGCTTGAATAGGGATTGGACGGCTGCATCGGAGGCTCTTTATCAAGGCTCTCGTTCTCCCGACAAGCCCCCGGTAGCTGGAAGCCAGAAGCCACCAAAGCAGCTATCGTGCACGGCTTGGGCCTCATGTATAGGTAAGTGATCATAAATCTGCACGAAGAGATAGCGTAACTCAAAAACTCTCGTAAGTGAAGAATAGGCCCAAGAAATCTGCATAACGAATCTGACATCAGCATTGCAAACTCCATATTATGATACACATGAGGTCGCGGATAGTCATCTCGATTGAGTATTCCTTCTTCGTAGGTGCAAGACCAATCGTCAGACTTTATTACTGCCACGGAATATTTGGCCCTCGATCCATATAAGGGATCACTTGCCAACCAAGCATTGTCAGTACCTACCGGGCCTCGTTTATCAGAAATGAGTAGACTTCACCAAAATTATGCCAACTTATTGGTGTTTTAGGTTATCTTGTGTAATAGGCTGAAATCGACCAGATACTGAAATGAAAAGTACAGAGCAGTGTTACCTAGACGTGTCACAACAGTGCCTTTGGAATACCTTTGAAATATCAGAGAAATTGCGAAGTAAGATTCACTAATCATTGTTGTGCCTTAATAGAGCTACTCTTTGAGGGGACCAAAATTTTTTGAAACTCAAATACGATAAAATGGGGTAGCATCGCCACGACGCGCTCAGTAAGAATCTGCCTTCAGAATCGCAAAAGCTTCATCCCGAAACGAGTTATGCGCGTGAGACGCTTTGCGATGCGCTTTTGCGTCGCCGACGCAGAAAGGCGTCGGGCACGTCTTTTTTTTCGCAAAGATTAGGAGCAGTATTGGTAATTGGCCTATTAGTATTATACTCAGTATTAGCAATAGGTCTGCCAAAGTCAAGAGATGTGCATATCTTTAGTCAAGCAATAAAAGCAGATTAAGGAAAAGAAGCAAATGTAACTTAGCAAACTTAACGGGTTGTTTCTCGGTTCCCTGACTGTATTTACGACTTGACAGAAACGTGGTTTATAATCTACCTGCCAATGCAAGTGGTGAAGTAAGTAGAGATCGGCGCCCGTGCCAGCGATTCCTGAGATAATCGCTTCTATGTAGAGGCCTCATGGAGGTCTAGAGTGCGAAGCTTAGCGGCAGGTGCTGCTTACGGTTACAAGGATCGAGACATTTGAGATAATCATGCACAACGGACGTAACTGGAGTATCCATTCTGGGACGGATACAGAGAACTCTCTTTGATCTGGTATGAACCCCATACATAAACGTGGAGAGATGCTTGCCGGATTTTCCCACCTCGAATCAGTTAGTACATATATACCCATGGAAAAAATCAAATCTTCGAATATAGTGAAACAATATTGGAACAATCCTGAGTATGGTTTAAAAAAGCAAAAAGCATTGTTTAAAAAGATGAGGACTCTCTTAGGATATCAACAATTCACATGCTCATATGACAACAAAGAAAAGGGTTCTCCATTAATCTCGTCATAAGTAACGCAATAATCCGTTCTTATATCGACACTTATTTACCTACTTGAAACTCGTTTTATGTACTCTCTAGAGCAGAGTAGAACAAGGTCCACTGTCACGCTGTAATCAACCTTCTATCAAAAGTTGTGTTCCAGGTATCTTATAAAGAAATAGTTCATGCATCTCATGTAGCTTATGAATGAGTACATTCCGAGGACGTGAATCTGGGCTATTTTTCCGAAGCAATATGTTTCTGAAGGCGGTTCGATGGAACAACATGAACTAGATTCTGTGGAATGCTCGAACGAGGTCTAAAATAATGCGTCGGTGTCTTCTAGTGGAAAATAATTGTTATAGGACAAAGAAAAAAAAGCGGAAAGTTTTTCCATGCGATGTTCTCTTCTCAGCACTCTACCTACATGGGCTGCATTGTCTTCGTATCCTGTATGTCATAAAAAACATATGCTGAAGAGAAATAGAAATCTGAACGAAATTGTACAGTTTTCCAAGCAGAGTTCGTTCAAAGGATCGAGAATTTTCAAATAATCGCAAGAGTTGTTGTGGCAAGCTTATGTTGAAGAGGTAATTCTGTTCTGTGTGGAACAGGAGGAGACTTCCAGAAAGCAATCGTAAGCCAAGAATAATGATTACTGGACCTAGACAAGGCGCCGCGAAGCGGTGCTTTGGCTTGGGATTAGTCCTTTTTTTCAGTTTAGATGGCCCAAAAGTAAAGTGGCACACGGGTCAGAGACAAAGCGCCGCGATCGGTGCATTGGCTCGGGATTACTGGATGTTCAAGGACATTTGAATATCTTGTGGTACTCAGCGAAGCTCTCAAGTTTGCTACGTGGATAGGCATCGGTTACATGGCACCAGTTTTTTCTTGAATGTTGTATTCGATCAATGAAAGTTACGACGTACTTTTCCATATGCCTTTAGTACCAATACCCACTACACCGTGGCAATTTCGATTTGTCGGTACTCGATTGATAATGGTGTTGGCGGAAGCTCTAAGAAAGCCACGTCCCCCACTATCCAAAACTGTTTTAAAGTCCTTACGCGCAATCGGCGGAAAATCTTCGAGCGCCCCGGCATGCGGCGCGTGCGCGGCGCGGCCCTCTTGCAGCAGCGGTCCCCTTCGTTTGATAGATTTTTGGCCCATGAGAGTGTTTTTCTATCATTTTTTCTTTAATTGAAGTTT
>KN732726.1:0-10565 GCA_000816745.1 Ancylostoma duodenale | reverse complement strand
TCAATGTGTTTTTCATTTGTTTTTTGCCCCGTATAAAGCTGCTTGTCCCAAGTAGCCTCTTCTTTTTAGGAAAGAGGACCCTGGGAGGTGGCTGATAACTGGGCCTTAGCTAAGCGAAAAACACCAGCGTCGCCACCTGGAAGACTGCAAACATTTGAGCTACTGATATCCTGACAAGGCTTAGGCTTAGGCTTAGCCTAAGATCTAGGCTACAGCGATCTATGCAAAGGGTAGCAAATCACCGCTACATTCTTTAAAAATCTCTTTGACTTTTTAGACAGCAACGTGAGTGATTCGCAACGAATTCCTTCCAAACGAATGCACAATAACTGTCAAGTACTACGATCTCTTATGTGAAGTAGTGAATTGAAGGCTTCTCAGATGTAAGGCCAACACAAGCAAAATTACCCGGTTTGCTGCTGCTGATGGATAAGGCAATATAAAGAAGTGCTCACTTGTGCTTCGAATTTCTAGCTCACCTTGTATTACTTCTTGGCCACTCTCTAAAGGAGTGTTTATACTTCGGCGCGACGCGACCGTCGCGTCCCAGCAAACTGTTCAAATGCGATGGGTCCCGAGTGGATGCATGCGCAAACAATGGTCGCGATGTGGTAGTTGGCGTTTTCCGACGGGACGCGACGTCGCGGAACGACGTCGTGCCCTGTTTATACCTTTTTCCAGAAAAATGACGCGATGGGCCTGATTCGCGTCGCGCCTGCTAGCAGAAGAGACGCGATGGTTTCGCTGATGTTGCGAACTGGAGTTGGCCACTTTTTCATAGTTTTTCCAGCTGTTTTAACCCAAAATCTACGGAGTCAGATGAATTTAGTTGGGGATGTGAATGAGAACGAACCTGGACCCGTCGTATGTGTTTTAGATAGTAGTTTTGTGGACTTTCTAAGTTTCTGATGTTGTCTACTGTTTAAGAGCGATTACTACTTACATCTTGCCCGCCATGCTATTGATGAACGCAATGCGACGAACAGCATGGCGCAACGGCGCGACGCGACGGCTCCCTACCCGTCGCGTCGCGCGTGTTGAGGCCGTCGCCGCGACGCCATCGCGTCGCAAAAAAGTATAAACACTCCTTAACAGATTGTCGCCTTTTCTAGCCTTTACACTTCTATATCGGCCTCAAAACTTCTGATGAACAGACACTACTCGAGAACGACGTGTGGCGCTTTGCTGTATAAAACTGTGGGATTTTAGGCTTCAAGGAGATTTTTGTGCCGCGTTGGCAGCTTGCACAGATTCCAACATTTTTGAACTGAATTAAATTGTCGGTTTTGAGCCGAGTTATGGTGTTTTAAAGAGCTGGATGCAAATTCCCGAAACTTTTCGCAAGCACCTAACATACAGGGTGCGCGAAAAGACTTGAGTTGACAGCCTATCAAAATACGAAGACAGTGAGAGAACTTGACCCCAGTGCTCAGCAAGTACCGATCACGATGTTCGCCTCAGACTTCGTTCAAAGCTACTCTCAACAAGTCGATCCAGCTGTTGGCATATGAGCAAGACTTGCTCTATAATCCAGTGCACATTGTCCAGTCCACGCAATACGGATTCAGGAGAATTTGTAGCCTATGATCCATGTCTGCTCACGCGCTATACTTACCACAGAAAACCGCTTATACGGAGGTTAACAATTATCTTTTCACGCTTCGATTTGTTTTTTGAGTAATTCCTCCACAGTTCGGTTAGTTCTTCGGGAGCAGCCTTGATCAAAACCTTGAACGAGCTTGATGATCACTTGCTGCGTCCAGGGAGCCCCCATACCTTCTTCGTCGCGGCGTCTGAGCCTAAGGCACTCCGAATGAGCATGACTGCTAAAAGTTAGCTTGCACGGTTCTCCCTCACAGTTCTGTAACAGTTATATGTTTACAATTCTATTGGAATGCCCAGTATTATTTTTTATATGTGGTCAATACTTTTCACGCATCCTCTGCATTATCAGAGCAGACATCCCAGACTACTCCTACACAGCTGACTTCTTATTCTGCAGATATGATTTTTTGCGACTTCCAACATAGATTCTTGTTAAATAATGCGGTCTAATTCTCGAGGGCTGGTTGAGCAAAATCGATCTGGTGAAGTTAATGGGTGTGCCTACTAAAGTGGTACCAACCTGTCACTTTAGCTTGAGGTTTCGATTAAAAGAATACGGAGAATAGCTGCATTCTCATGAACTAGCTTCTTCTTTCAGTTGGTTCCCACTTCGACGCAAATTCTAAGCTTTGCTGAGCAATCGCCTATCAGTAATTACCTCTACATTTTTTTGTTCAGATGGACGTCATTCTCAGGCCATTATGACGGGGCTGCTTCGTATTGAGCCGCTTAAGTGTTTTCAACAATTCTTACTCAGTCAAATTGCTATTCATTCAGCCAAACTTAGCATCATGGCCTAGTTCGCACATCCTTTGTTCCTCCTCACAACTTTTTCTCGTTGTTCTACCTGTTCAATTAGTTTATTTGTTAAACTAGGACGGTTCATTTCAAACCGCATTATTGGTCTCCTTCCCATTGACTGCAATTATTACTAAATATTCAGAGTCTAGGACACAAGGCAGCTTCCTGAATTAAAACTACTGCTATCTACTTCTGCATGCTGGTGTTGGAAATAGTGTTTCTTCATTTTGTTCAAATTACAAGATAGCTGAGATCTCAGTATATTCTCCCCGCTCCTTTGAGTTTGTAGCGGCAAGCGGGTTCTTCAAGTTTTTCTTTTTTTTCATCGGTTCTGTTTTTACTGCCGGAACGTTCAGGTGGTTTGATGTTTTTTAAGGCCAGTGTGATTCAATCGCCTTTGTTTTCTCTTTTCTTCGCTCTCTCTTTCCTGTTTTCCTTTTTTTATGGTGACCCTATGATTGCACGAAAAAATAGAAAGTGAGTGAATAAGTCATTTAGATTGATCTGAAGCTACTGATTAATATCATACAGGTAATTCTGCTCTGAAAACGATGCCAGAGATTATAAGCCAACAAAACTAAAGAGAGCACAGGTCTGGAGATGCAGTGATTTGTATCATGTTTTCTTCTATAAAAAACCAGTTTTACATCTGAAACGGGATGTCGGCAGGTATTCTTATCCTGAAAAGTTGCTGTTTTTCCGAAAATTGCAGAGGAGTAGTTTTTTCGACAGATTCATTGCGGAAAACGATCGATGGGAATGTCTACGATATAAATGAGATGAGGTACTGGTCATATCTATTCCTCCGATTCGCCTATCCTTCGAATCATTGTCTCGTACTCGCATCCACTTAACCAACAGCTACGTACCTTAAATTTAAGGAGGTAAGTAAATGGAAAAAAGGAAAAAGTTAGGGATTGATTCTGATTCTTTTCTCATTATTACTAAGTAAATGCTTCGTTCATTTCCCCTGACAGTTTCGCCTTCTATCCTTTTCAAATATTTCCAGTGTCAGACGAAACGCGAGGAATTATCCAAAAAAGTGGGGTGTGGCTCCCATAAAAACGATCTTGAAAGCACTCTGGTCTACAATCGACCACATCGCTCCTTTCATATCAGAAAATCTTGTCCTTTGTGCAGAGCGAAGAAACGTCAGCATACTTTTTATGGTACCAGTGACATTTATCAGCAACAGCAGGGTATAATACTAGGCCGAACATTTTTGTCACAGAAAGGGGGGACCCATAACATTACCTGAATTAATAATTCCTCGTAATGTTCTACTTAGTGGAAATGACTACAACGTATACGTATGTATGCGCAGCGTTAATGGTGGCGCAAATCGGCATACGTATTCTATTTTCACCCGTTGTTATCATGGTGATCGCAATTGAATATTTCCTGTGACATTTGATTGAGAATTTTATCCATTCCTACATGTACGTCTTCAATTGAGACACTTTATTTCCCCACTTGTTTTGCCGCACAGGTTGTTACAGACACTTTTATCTGCCAACGTTTCGGCAACACTATTTTTGAGGCCTTGATGACCAAGCGTCCCAGCAAGAACGGTCTCGGTGGAACGCTCGGTGAGTTCGCCTCCTATGTCTGATTTTCGCGTCGACCAGGCTAAATGAGTTGAATGCAGAGTCCAGAGTAAGCGCTTGATGGTGTAGAACATGAACCCATAAAAATGTATCCATTTTTAGGCCTCGAAAACGGTGTGCTACCGAAGCGTTGGCAAATAAAAGTGTCTGTAACAATCTGTGTGGCGGAACAAGTCAAGAAATATCATCTACAGTATGCCAAGGTCGACATACAAACCTTGCCAAATGTGTTGTCGCGCAAATCGTGTATGTTCGAATTGTACGTGACATTCTATTATATATTAGGTTGTCGGAAAAGTTTCTCGCCACTTAGTTTAGTGTCTTGTATATTATTTTAAGATTGATTTGGAACCTTCCATCCTGTGTATGTATGAAGGTTGGTCAATAGTCTACTTACACCTAATTTTCCTTCGCATTTCGTTACGGTTATGGCTGGGAAAATTGTCCTTGACTCCAAGCAAGTTCGACTGCCTCCGCTTCACGAATTCAGAAAACATGGTAACGCAAGCGATGCAACGAAGAATATATGTGATGCAATGAGCGCTTCGACTGTCTCTTACGATACAGCAAAAGTTTGGTTCCGCAAGTTCGAAAACGACGACTTCGACTTCGGTGACAAATAAAGGTCTGGCAGGCCGACCGAAGTGGATGACGAGCGCCTTCTGGAGGTGGCTGAACAGGAGCCGCGCCGTCACACCCCTGAGCTGGCAGAAGAACCCCAGTGCCATTACGACACTATAGCTGCCCATCTGCATCGCCTCGGAAAGACATGGAAGTTTGGCGTATGAATACCTCATGATCCGGGTAAGCATCAGCTTCACGTGTGGGGGATGCATGCACAACTTTTTGACATTTCGACGAACTTTTGCCTGGCTGGACAACCTGGTGACTGGTGACGAGAAGTGGGTGGTCTACGTAAACGACATGTGGAAGCGCCATTGGCTCGGACGTGGAGATCCTGGGACTCCAACACCAAAAACAGAACTCTATCCCCAGGAGGCAATGCTTAGCGTTTGGTGGAATTGCAAGGGAATTATTCATCAGGAACCCCGACCGCCGAATTCCACTGTTACAGCCGAACTCTATTGCAGACAAGTGGGTCGCGTCGCTGCGGCTCTACGTGGAAAGCAGGACAAAATTTACTTTCTCCACTACAACGCTAGGCCACACCATAGGAAGGGGACCCAACAAAAGCTTCAAAGCCTGAGGTGCCATATCCTGCCCCACCCACCGTACTCGTCAGACCTGGCGCCAACAGATTACCATCTGTTCCTGTCGCTGTTAAATCAAAAGCAAGGGAAAAAATTCGACAATATGGACCAACTCAAAAAGTGACTCACAGAGTTTCATGGCTCGAAACCCCAAGATTTCTATACAAGTGGGAAAGAAAATAACCTCATAAATGGCAATATGTTGTCGATTATGATAGTGCATGCTAATTGTTCATTGTTTTATGGAAGAAAAATAAATTTGAATGAAAGGTAAAAAATGGCGGGAAACTTTTTCGACAACCTAATACTTCCACGTATTCTGGCTGCCCTGTTGCCTTCCACTGTTAGGAGAGGGGTTCCAATATCCCATCAGACCACAAAATTCAGGGATTACGTTTAAGATAAGATCCAAAAGGTACTTTTGAATCAAAGAGTACCTTCTTGAGCAGTTGAACCGATGACATCCGAAGTCCGTTGATATTTCCAGGATCCGTGTCCAGCCGGATGCTCACTGTCCTTCGCGGTACGGCGAAGATCACCCAGATCTTCTTGGGCAAAGATATGGCTGCAGATTGGTGGAACGGTAAGATTCCAATCCACCACCTCTCTCCACCATAGACGTCTCCTTCCGGTGTGCATAGCCGAAGCGTCGTCTGTGCTTGTCCACGGGGAATGGGTCATCAACATATTCTCTCACCTTTTGTCTTGCCAAACATACTTGTCCATTCTTCTAGAAAATGTCTTGCGAAGCATGATTCCAACCCGGAAGATGTATTGCCGAACAAGTTTTCTCGCCAAAAGCGTCATAGATGAATTTCAGAGTATTCTATGCTCACCGAGAAAACGGTGCCTAGTGTTGGAGCTCTATCAAGAAATAACTCAAGCCTAAGCTTACACTTACACTTACACAGCTCTCTTTCACCAGGAACGTAACCTGGAAAACTTCGAGAGGCTTCTCACCACAACTGCAGCTAACATAATTTCATGCTTGTCGATATCAGCTGAATTCCAAAAACGATGCTAAATCGAAAGAAGCGATAGTCACTAATTGAAAGAAATAATCAGTCCTTAATTTCACTGACATGAGAGTGGGCAACGCATGAGAGTGACAAGTGACTATTCTGATAAGGATGCACAGGACATTCTTGGAACACTGCTTATTCATAAATTTCCCAATGAGGAATATATTATTTTCAAATGAATAAATAGAGATTTCGGCCCCTAGAGTACAGGCGGTTCAGGAACGACTCGGTACGGGTGAAATCCGAAGTGAGTAGTGCAGAGGTGCTTTTGACAAGTCGCCAACGTTCTAGCTTGTTTGTCCCAGTGCTTTCTAGCTACCTGACATGTTAAAATGGCCCCGGAAATGATGTGGAAGAAAGTGGAACGCAAGCGTTCGAGTATTGCGATACCGAGTGCCCGGTGAATGGCTTGTATGTACAGCTTAGAGATATAAAATGTTATGAGGATGTCTAAAGCGTTTATCCTCAAAGTAGACATTAAGCTACATTTCTATCTCTACCTTGGGAATTGCAATGTTGGGTGAAGTGTATGTAGATGTCAGGTTTTACTCGGAAAACGTAACCGGTAACCTAGGGAGACCTGTGCAGAGCTGTAGGTAAAATATCATTGCTCGAAAACTCGGAACTAGAAGGAGCCGACTTTCTCCATGCTCTTCAAAAAATGCTTGTATTCATAGATGCGCTTGCTCTACTCATAGAACAAGGCTTTACAAAGAAGCTAGGACTACTTTGAAGCCCAAGCACTTCAAACAGAGTATTTTTTACAAATTTTTACAAAGTTCACAATGCTGCCACACTTTTACTCCAGACAACGAGAATGGCTAAGTAATTTCATGAAACTACACTTGTCCTGGATTTTCAGCTCTGTGCATTTCTAGGGTTGCACTTGCTCACCACTCATTCACTTCAATTTTAAATGATTAGAGAAGCGAGCAAGCAAAATGACGTTCTGTTATTATGACATCTTCAACATGTACCATTCAAAATGTTTGATAGTGCGATTCAGTCGTGAATTCTTGATCGTGGAGGGAGTAGTTCCTTATTGCTAACATTGTTTGCACTCTGCTTTATGACAAAAAGGTGGGTTTAGGGCTTTTTTCCCTTTGGGTTTGTGTGACGTTCTGATGAATAAGGTGCACTCGATTTCAAGAGTCAACACACCTTGGAATCAGTGTCAAATAAGATGTGTCCCGTGTAATGGGTTATAAATATATGTGCTTTTGTTCTTGTGTTCATGTGTGTGCATGTATGTGCATGTATGCTTAAAAGAAATATAGCACGTTGTATTCGAGTTACGGACGGATATATATAACACATATATTCATTACATAAGTTATACAGTGTTACAAGATCAGCCAATATAAAAGCCAATGAGGCAGGCCAAAAGCTTAGATTCTGAAGTCGTCAGCAAAAGCATGACAGGTGAAAACAGATAACACGTAGTGAAAATTTTTGTAAAACACCATAGGTCTGTGTAATGAACAGAATGGGTGGATGCACTCCACACTGAGATACACCACCATGAACTAGCAGTAGTTTGCAATAAGATGCATTGATGTAGCCGTAGAAGTTCCACTGGATAGAGAAAACTTCTGCCAAGGCACTGTTTATTTACTTATTTATTTATCTGCAGACGTGGACGAAGTCTATGCACACAAAAATTTAAGGTTGAATAAATTCTTTTAGTCACAGTAAGTGCAGTACAAATTGGCATGTTTTCAAATATAACGTCAGCAAGCTATGTTAACAGTACAAGTCTCATTAATGGAATTGCCTAGACCACCTAATATTTAAATAATATTAGGAAACATCTAGAAGCACGACAATTCTTGTCAAATTCTTGAGCATTCGAGGATGGATCCTTCCTTACTAATAATTCGACTTGCGATACTCTAACAAGTTAGCAAAGTTTCTAGTTCTACTCGATTGGCAGGGCTATTCGCCTGAATTGATTACCGACAGATGTTTTCAACAGATAATACATATAAACACCATATACCTATACAAACCTTCCTTTTTACTCGAAGAATCAGTATAAGACACTTTCAGAGAACCATTCGCGAGCCCAAATTCTGGCGGGCTGAGAAAGGAATGAGAATTGCTACTCAGACATTCGTGCGGGAGTCCCGCCTGACAAAATGATGACTCCCGCTCGAGGGTGAGGGGGAGACATCCAAAAATGAGAGTTTTTGTCCCGCAACATCCCGATTTTGTCCCGCATACTCCGCGGGAAACCCGATTCTGTCCCGAAATTGATAGCACTATCATGGTGGGGGAGACCCGATTTTATTCTGAAACTGGAAAACATGAGAGAGCAAAAAACCGAGCCACGGTTTCAACTGTGGCCTCAACCAGTCGAGTCCCGTAGGACTCCACTCTCCGCCGGATGGGAGCGTAGACTGAGGTCTACCTGCAAAATGAGGCCCTTCAAAACCCCTTTCTCGATAAGGGTTACCAGGTGATAATCACAAACCCGATCGTTCTCCGGTTAATCTCGCAACAAAACCAAAATGATGACTCCCGCCGGAGCTCCCAATTTTGTCCCGAAAATGGTAATAGGCCGTTTTGTCAGGCGGGACTTCCGCACGAATGTCTGAGTAAGAATGAAATGATCTGCCAAGTAATTGGGCTTTGCTTTGGGCGTTACCCGTTTGAACAACAAAAAGTGTCCAACGTTACCGTTGCGCACTTGTTTATCATGCTTAGAAACGTATAATCGTGTTCAACGACGTGTTCAGGCATATATAACAATGACCACGGTAGAACATGATTTCTCTGCAGTTTATAAGCAATGACACTAACTTGTTTATATTTCTGTTCTACCCCCAAGGTAATTACATAATACAACATGGTTATGGTTGGTGTACAATGATTAGGTTTTTTTAACACAAAACTACAGTGCTTCTTACTCTTGAGCCTATACACCTTCCTTTTTACTCGAATTTTACACCTTTATCATCGCTGGTGTCTACCAAATGATTACTTTGCTGTTTTAGTGGAGCTAGCGCTTGTCGCAAGCCTGTTTTGTAGGAGCGGTACAATAGAAGTGAACTGCAGGGTAATGCTCTACCGTCGTTATACATGTCTGAGCATGTCGTTGAACACTTTTTGTTGTTCAAAAGGCTAAAGCATTTACTTTGCGCCACCGTAACTTGTTCTTTAAAGGCAGCACCCGTCGGAATCCTCGACTCCGAGTTGAACGGTTGATAGTGAAACACACTCTTAGCACATCACAAAAGATCAATGAACACGAAGAATCATGACTCACCTGCAGGGAAACCCAAATCGAAGTTGCGAACACCGCGAACGCAGCAGCCTTGCGTGCGACAGCGCACACAGGCTGCGGTCGCTCGGTACAAGCGTATGTGACCTTTGCGTGGCTGGACTTATGTCAGACGGATAGCGCTTAGTCGCACAGGAAACAGCACCAAGATTTCGTGAATTTGTCGTATGTTTCGCGCTGTTTCACTGCGAGCGCGGCACTTTGCCACGAAAACTTTTGCCACGCACTCACTCTTTCCATTGTGACACTGCCGCCGCCGCGGCAAATCGTGAAAGTGAGCCTCAGTTTGCGGGTAGACCCTAGTCTATAAAGTTTCCGCTTCGGAAGAAGTTGGGTCTTACGATGCACGTCTGGTCTGCTGGGGCTCGATGGAAACCATAGCCCAGTGGGAAGATTTGTCGGACGAGACACATGGGAGGCGGGCGCGCATTTCCGCCACGCGACATCAAAAATCCGCCCGCATACGCTAGGAACGGTCACTCTCGGTACATAGGCACTCGTTCCGGAGTTGCGACAACGCAAACACACAGTTTCGCTTTCTTTTCTTTACCAGTTTTTGGAATGCGTGAGGAAAATCAGGGGTCGAAAGCCTACAGTTTTTGATAACTCCCGCTCACACCCGAGTGAGAAACACCATCTTGAATTGCTGGGCTCCCACCCCAATGCCTGAGGTGTGAGAATCAAGCGCTGATTAAGAGCGGGCCAGTTGCGCAGACAAGACGCGCAGACGGGCGGAGCATTTTGGACAGCTCCTATTTGTTCTCAAATGAAGCTCTTCTCAGTATCGTAGATTCGAGATTAGATTCTTACCAGGATAACCACATAATCCAATATTATATTCATGCTCAAATTTATTTCATAAAATTGTCTTACATGACATATTTCCACATAATGAGGCTGGCAGTTCTAATTCAGAATTCTTATCTTCTGGTAGGGAAATTGGAACGTATCAGAAGCGTTTCCTTGGTTCTTTCTTTGGTTTGTCCCTGAAAATGCAACTATAGCAGAAATCTAGACACGAACTGCAGAAATTATG
>KN732720.1:0-10261 GCA_000816745.1 Ancylostoma duodenale | reverse complement strand
TTCTAGTACTTATTTTTCTTATTCATCGGTGACTAAATTTTGTTTATGTTTTTGAATTCATGAGTAACGTAATTCATGGGCACAATTAGATGAAGCTTTTCAAACGAACACTCGTTGATCTAACAACACACTGGTTAACCCCCTCCCCCATTCAAGTCTCCGTAGACACATATATTGGCTACTCTGTACTTCCGACTTCCGACTTCCGGCACTTTCGATATTCCGGTGTTTTTTGGGGCTTCCGACTTCCGACTTTCGAGTTCCGAAATTTTAAATTTGACTTCCGCTCATCCCTGCTTCTGAGGTATGCATACGGTCCTTGTGGTTTGAGTCTCATTCTCTATGAAGCCTAAGATCTTCAGAGTTCTCATTCGTGCTTACTTCCAAAGATTTATTGTGAAAATTGAGAGGGAAAATAACGCAACTCTTAACCGAAGGCATCTCTATCATTTGTCTTTTTTCAGTCGTCTGACCATTTCTTACTTTTCTTTCTCTGTGTGCATTGATGGGAAACTATCATTTCTAAATCTTTTCGTCTTGCTATACCGTTTTTCCAAAGCCAGAGGTAAACAATGTTAGCATTTGCTCTAAATTTTCGTTGAATCTACAGCTTATTTGCTCTAATATTAGGCAAGGCTCTCGACTGCTTGTTACAGCTGATGAAACTTACCAAAATATTCACAAATCCGTCTTCTAACAAATTAGCGGATTAACGAATTAACGCATTAATGCGTAACGGCCATTTTTGGCTTAACGTAACGGATTAACGAAATCTGAAATTTTTCTAACGCACAGCCCTGATGCCGATGATTCTTACTCTGCCAACGCACATAGATTACCAAAGGAATCAGTGAACTCGGTGAAAAATTGGTGAATTTTTCGAAGAATTTGGAACCTTTAATTATGATTCAGTGACTCATGTCGAACTGAGATGGAACATCAGCTGTTGGTCCAAAAATAAGACGGATACACGTAACTGCTTTTCTATCGAGACATTACTTTATTGGGACTCAACAGCACAATCTCTGGAGCATCTTTTCATAAAAACAGTATGTCTGTACTGCCTCGATTCATGCTTCATTTGTAGCACAATATTTATTTATTTCCTCATTTATCCATTTAATTATTTATTCACGAGGTAGTGTTTAGGGCGCACGGTAAACAAAAAATGAAGGGAAGGGGATGCGAAGGCTTTGCTCACATTCACGTTTGTTTTTTAATTAGTGGTCCAATCCATCACGGGAACGCAGTTCGTCCTTGTTCTAGGGAGGTTGCTACAGTAGTCGTAAATGGTGGAGCATTTTTTGTGGACAGAGGAAGCACGTGACGCGGCCGCGTCACTCGCACTGGAATCGGCGATTCATTGTGGTGGCGAGGATGCCAGTGCGAGCGGCGCGGTCGCGTCGCGTGCCTCCCGACCCCGTGAGAATCCCACTGCCATTGACGCTCACTATATGTATAGTTAATCCCAATGTGCGAAGCAAATATCATATCCCCTTTCCTCGACTTGTATTAATAATTCTGAAGACGTGTATTCACCGGACACCGGCTCGGCTGCTTTCCTCAAGATGTAAAATCTGAACATCAACTCGAAGACTGGTCTGTTTCTACTTTAGACTAACCACAGCCATAAATGTGAGCCACAAGAATAGGACAAGCCATAAACCACGGAGATATCTGGAGCAATTGAACAGGGTCCAGCCCATGGAGGTAATAGGTCTGCATAAGAACTGCTTTAAGTATGTGCTCGGACAGCAGAATCACACCATCAACAATTGACAGCGTTTCCCTGCCGCAGTCGTGAGCCCGGCAATATTTACGACTCTCGTACGCGTCACATCTACTACCCATTTTTCATTTTCCTTTGTCCCCATAATTCATTCACGAGAGCATTACGGATGCTAATGTCAAAGGAGATATTGGCTTTCCTGATTGCAAGAACGGTCATAAAGGGATGAATAACAAATAGAACAAGTACTAAGCACTAATATGGAATTAAGATGTGAAGTTACTTACGTGAGCAGCGCAACGAGCAGAGCGCAGAGTGACGAGAAGGAGGAGAGGAGAGAGGGCGAAATCCAGTCTATGCATTCTGAATGGACCTCAGCACGACGGCTACAATGACCACCCTGCTCACGGTTTTGCTCAGATTCAAGGAGCAGAGGCCGACCTCTACTTGTGAGGGCCAGCATTCGAGCGATATTAAACTCTAAAGCTTACCTTTCACAAGAAACATATGCATGAGTCCAAAATATGATTCTTCCTTGCCTCAAGTCTCCAAAAGAAACCCCAATTTGTCATGCCCAATGTTCTCAACATTTCTTCTAACAACTTCAACCAATCAGAAACATTTGTGTTAAAAACACATATGCACTGCTTGCTATGTGTCTTTCCAACGTATGATCGCTTAAAGCCAGCAACCATCTAAAATTCCTACTACTAGTTCAAGTCCAAAGGTAACTGCCTGCCTTCACTCCCATCACTGCCAGCTCGTGAGAATCATTAAACGAAACCCCTGAAACGAACACTAAGGATCACCGTCAGCGGAGATACTCCCATCAAAATCGTGAACTCAGCCATATACCTTGTTGATTCTTGTGCCCTAATGGCAAGCTATCAAGCTATTAGTTTGATTCATACATACATATTATAGTTCCTGCCCTACAAGCAGCCTTTGCTTCGAATTGAATAATTTTGAGTAAATGTAATTTCAACCAGTGATGAATTAGTTATTTATGTAATCGACCCTGCGCTATTCGATGGGCAACTCGTCGATCCTGTCGCTTCAGAAAGAGGCTTACTTTGGCTATAAAACAGCGCTGGTCAAGTTTTATGAAAATTTTTCCAGGCAAATTGTTTTCTAGTGATACAAACAGGTGGTAGTCTAATAGGGCTACATTCAATCAGCAAGGTAGGTGGGAGGTGACTTTCCAGCCAGACGTCTTCGAAAGATTTTACGTAAGATTCTTAGCTTGAGGCGCTGTCTTCCGCGAAGAATGCAATTACTGGTGAAGTTCTCAAATATGAGTGAATTGGTGCTAAGCTTAAAGACAGGGACGGCTGTTCTACGCTGACGTCCCTGCCTATTCTTTATACGTACAGTGAGCCCCGATGGGGGTGCGTTTTTCGCTGGCCGCGTACGTAACAGCCGAGGAGCCCACTCGAGTTTGGCCTAGGTTGGACCCAGATGACCTCAAAAAAGAAGCACGAGAGAGCAGAGCTTAACTGCAAGAGACGGGGTTTGCCTGCAGTGAGCAAATTAACACATTCGTCACCTTGCGCTTTTGGCATGACGTGTCACATGGGACATTCGCGCGTTTGCACAAGTGGGACTCGTGCACAACCGTATCAGCACGTGGTCCCACGTGGTAGGAATTTTTTTCCACCGCATAATACTTCGAATTTGCGCAAGTCTGAACCCGATCTTTTCTTTTGTGATCGTCAAGACTGTTTCCAAATGTTTGTCGTCCATTCACTTGATACAGATTGTACATAGTTTCTTTTCCATATGTATCGTTCTCTCTGGAGTATGTTTCAACCACATATTAAAAAGAAGTTTGAGTGAAGATCTGCTCTGCCCAGTGCATGTAAAGAAATCTTGAATATTTGTTAGTATAACACTACAGAAGTTTGCTAATTATGACTGCTTCACAGAAATATAACTCTGAAAATAGCGTGCTTACCCGGTTGAGCACGCGATCCGACCCGCCGCAGCATGCGTGTCAACCGTTGACCGCATTGTCGCGAAGGTGTTAAGCCAGTTACCCCCCTCCATATCCACTGTCCTCATCGAAAACCGACCCTTCGCTTCTCATGAAACTTCAAAATTTGAGAAAAAAAAACTCGGGAGCTTATATGACAACCTAATATATACATAGTATAGTACGAGGATATTAGCCGTATTCTAGCGGTGCGTCTAAGACATTACCCCCCCCCCCTTATATAAGATGGCGAATCTCACTGAGTTTTTGATTATGTCAGTGGAAGCGGGTGGTTCCTTTCACACTACCAATAATGGCAAAAGTGGTCAATATCTCAATAGTGGTGTAAACTTTCCTAGGGCTTTCTCAGCTGTGAGATTGATTGATATGTGAGATGATGATCGATGAGACAATGGACGTGTATAATCTTCCTTTATGAATTGGCAGAAGCAGGCAGCCACTTGTTTTCATAAGAACTGCTCGACGCGACTGAGCGATCCGCAGCATCGCTAATGGATGTTTTTCGTCGTCATTAACGCACCGGCTCGGAATGTGAAGGGAGGAGTTCGAACGCTGCTCGTAAATTCATCTCCAGCAGAAAAAGACCCTCAATTGGGATTTGTAAGCCGTTAATAGAAGGACGTACTACTTCACCAACTCGTCCTTAATCATTGAGCAAAAATTTTGCTGAAGTGAGTCTTTTCTAGTAAGGGCAAGTGAGTCCTAGGATCATTTTGAAGACAGAATGGGCATCTCACTCATAATAGTAACATTTCCCTTGCTGATGTTTCCCACTAGGAGAATGAGCACTTCACGAAGGTTTGTTTGAACATCGATATGAATTGTATGTGTAGGGTGAGAAATATTTATTCATTTATTTACATGCACATAAGTGCGCTATACAACGGTGGATCACGAGCACAAGGAAGTAGATGAGAAGCTCTCCAGATTCAGTTAAAGAACAAATTCCGAAGTTATTTCAGAGTGTATCCCTGTTTCGTTAGGAATACAGGGGTATCAAAAAGTTTCCGGCTTCCGCTCGCCTGTTCCATATTTCTGTACAGTTTTGTGAGCATCATGTAGGGTGAAGCCTTTCATGTTAGTTTGCAAAGTTTCATGACATTTCGTTAGACCTCCCAGAAATAAGAACGTTTTATTCAAGCCAAGGTTTGGTTATCGCTCAAAAAATGTGTATCCAGCGAGAAGCAACCGACGAATTTTTGTTTTGTAAACAAACATTGTTGGACAAAATCTAAATCCGCATCTAAATTCCGAACAAAGAGAATGTCTTCTATCATTACCATATAAAATTTTGGAACTCAATGTTTTTAATGGAGTGACAGTCGGTCAGAAGCGGACTGACCTCGGATCAACGAGCAGAGACAAGGCCAAGACAGATTTTGGCGGCTGCAGAAAAAATTACTGAGCATCGCAGACAGGTTTTAATAGAAGAAGGTGTGCAAGGATCTAAGCTATTCAAAATTTCCTTTCGAAATTTTCTAAACAACCATCTGGTAATTTTAACGTTCGCAAAAAATTGAGTCTCCAAAACCTTTTCGGCATTCGACAAGAAAATCGCAGTTGAATTTTCAAAGAAGATTTCCGGGACATTTTGCCGAAAGCGAAAAAGACATTCTGTAGTATCTTGACTGCCGATAAGTGCCGAATCCACTGCCAAGATTTGAGGTCTTATGCATGGGACAGTGGGTCAGGACGGGCAGATCTCTGAGACCAGTGCTATCGAACACGGAAGCGGGGCTGAAAGCGTCTTGCCTAAAGTGTTAAGCGATATAGAAAAGATCGTGTCACCTAACCAGCTGTCCGTAAACCACAATGAAGTGTATAGTTACAATGTTACTTTGTTCCAACCCTTTTGGAAATGAGCCAAGAAAAATGACTGCAGAAATTTAACCATGGAATTCAGGCTCTTCAGTGAGACATCCTTTTTTGCAAAATTCTATTGCTTCATGACAATGAGAATGCATTTCGCTAATTCAGCCAGTTCGTAGGTAGGGTCTAGGGACTAGGCACTAGAATCTGTGAGAAAATCCGAAGCGGCATTTGAGCGGAACGGAACAAATAACAAAAAAAGAGTCCACATTTGGTGTTCGAATTCGCGTAATAAAAACTCTTATAAAATTGGACAATTCTAACAAAATGATGAGATGAAGAGTGTATTGGTCTTCCAGGGATGCATATTTATTTCCTTCAAAATTTCACTGCGGTAGCTAATCTGCAAGTGGTCCAGGCCGGAAACTTTTTGATACCCCTGTAAGTGTCAGTATTTTGACAAAGGATTTTTCTGCTCAGAAAATCAGAGAGGCAACAATGCAATTCGCCCATAACTGCTCCCACGATCAGAGAGGATATCGAAATACCCGTACATCCTTTAAACCCGAGCAATTCAAATCTTTTGTGATATTTTTGCTCAAGTGGGATGGAAACGTGTGTGCCATCTCTGTCGGTTCCTCGCTGTATCCGTCTCCTGATGTGCTAAATGTGAAATAGACAATAGATGTGCCAAATAATAATAATGGATGTGCTAATAATAGATAATAGGTGTGTTAAGTGCTAAATATGCTCTAATACACTACACAAGTAGTCAGCATGCGTTTTTTTTTTTGAAGATTATGGTAACTCCATGCGCTGAGTTTGAGTGCACAACCAGTTTCTTAGCCAATGCGTTACCGTATTATCATCCTGGACGTGTTGTTATCTACTCTGTCCGGTTTGGTGCTTAGAATTCGTCCAGTACGCAAGATTGCTGAAACTGACTGTGTATTGGGGTCATTTGCATGTACGCAAAATGAAAAACTCATCTTCAGAAGAATGGAACTTTCCGATGCATAGACTAATATTACGGGTGGTTTTCAAGCCATTTTTTCCCAGGCTTTTTTGGAGCTGCCAGGTGGTCTCACGGCAATGGTGAAGGAAAGCAGCCTTCCCACATACTCGCGGATGCTCATCCTAATTTGTTCCAAGCAAATGATGGGTTTTAGACACTTTAACAGTGAGCGTGAGTGTATGCCATGTTAATTGGCGTCTACTGACATTTCAACCATAAAACTAGATTGACATGATAGATTTATTGATCGACAGAGTTAACTAACAATTATGGTCAACTGTTCAAGCAATTTTCACTGACTGACGCTTCACAATGCCAAGTTTCAAAGATTATCGAACCAGGGATCTGTGTTCACGGATCCACGTTCGACCATCTTTCAATCTTGCCACTGTATAGCGACAGTGAGTGGAAATTGCTTGAGCAGTTGACCATAATTGTTAGTTAACATTGTTATTTTTCCGGCCAACGTTTGGGCGTCATCGCCTTCGTCAGAGTCTGGAAGTCGAGGTCACTTACAATCTGCCCTCTCAAAAGTCTCATCCCACTACTGGACACTAATTCAACAAAATGGTAGGGACAAAAACAAGCATAAGGAAGTGGACCAGTATGATGCTCACCTTCGCAGCCGTAACCCGCGATGAGAGCGGACCACGTACAAGTACGTATAAGTGCCCCCCTGCATCTGACCACGTTGATCGATAACCGCAAATGACTTGATAGCGTGCCAGTTCGTTGATCACAAATATGCACTCTTCCTTGCAATTCATTTCTGGGTTTTAACGAAAATTCAAAACCTCTCCAAAGCTTTGCAGGCCAGAATTTCGGGTTCGTACGCCAAGATTGTGACAGCCGTTTCGATGGGTGCGTTGTCATGACACTGGCTGCGGTGAGCCCCTTGAGGAGTGCAGGTTTTGGATTTTAAGAAGACCATCTAGGAGCTCTTCGTTTCGTTACGGATGCATAGAACTCTCGCAGTCTCGCCGATGGGACGCAGAGAGGGGGAGGGCGTCCCATTCTCGGGGAGCATGGGTAGCCGAATTTCCCAAATTACTTCATAAGATAAATAAAAATCTTGAATAAGTTAACTTTTGTTCAATTTAGTTACAATTTTTTATAATTTGTTGTTAATTAAATAGCATTTAAATTAATACTTTTTTACCAATCCCTTTGAAGAGAAATAAAAACAATGGAAATATTTTCTAACACTCATTTTCAACTATTTAATATTTAAATTAATATTTTAAGTAATTTTACTTCTCGCCCGGATCCAACAGCTCAGTGCCCCTTATCGATATATATATCCAAGCAGACCATTATCTGTTGGACTATCCCAACTATCCCAACAACAATCTCATTGTCAGTTTGAATCATGGGAGTGTATATCATTCCATCGGAAGATTGATGTAGATCAGTGCCGGGCCCAGAGAGTGGCGGGAGAGAGGGGGGGGGGGGGGGCGTGGGAAAAAAGTGCGCTCTCGCCGCCTTGAGGACTCAGATGGGAAATATTATATTGATTATAAGAGTAAATAATCGACAAAAACTATTTCGAAACTAATAACCTAAATAAACAATTAAAATAAAATAATACAAGATTTTAGAATGAGTAGTTTTATTTTTTCGTTTTATAGAGGAATTTTAAAAAAATTGGCGACCCGTTTTTTGGAGGGCCATCCCTGCGTCCGCCAGTCATGTAGATGTGTAATGAAGAAGTTTAGAGCGACGCTAGGATCACGAGAAGATTGGAAGTCTGGTGTTGCCAGGGCGGCCAGACTGATGGAATATAAACATACACATCTCATAATCAGCATTTCGTACTTGAGCATAGTTGATGATTAGTTGTGCTTCTTTGTTAATTTTTTAAGGATTTCGCAGATGCGAGGATTTTGCACATGCCTCAAGTGACTGCCCCACCCACTTTCTAGCGTTCCGAAGGGCGCTAATAATATAATATAAATCCTTGAATAATTAGCAAAGAAACAAAACCAATGATTGAATAAGCTTAAATGCGAAGTTCTCCTCATCATGAGACGCACACCGCACTTCCAGGGTCCTCCTGACGCTACCCTTGAAAATTTACCATCGCACACCATCATTTAAAGTCTTCCTGATGCAATAGTATATCGTCCCACTAGTTGTCACCGTACCTCTTATACGACTGTGTAGCCTTCGCGGTCATTCAGTCCGAACTCTGTGCAGAAATGTCATTTACATGACTCTAATAGCTGTGAACAGTTCTGTGTAACCGATACAGTGCGCATCATCACTCGAAATGGTTTACATTGAGGTTGTTGTTAGGGTGCTTGGATAAATACGATACAGGTAGGCAGTGGTCGATTTAGGCTGCCGCTATACTCCTCGAAGAGTATAGCACCTAGCATCGCCGTCGCCAAAGTTCGGCGATTGTCAGTCGCCCAAGGTTGGCAATCGCCAAGCGCGGAACATTGGTGATCGTTTTGATGAAGGAAATGGTTGTACATGACATACTGGCCACTGCAACCAAATACGTGCCCAATAATATGAATCTTTAGGTCTTCATATTTGATGCGCAAGTGTGATTTCTCTCAACTAATGAGCTCTGAATTGTCATAATTTCCCTATGTTTCTAGGGTTCACAAGCAAAATCTCCGGAAATCTGAAAAAAAATGCATAGGATACTAAACGGAACCTTCAACAGTAAAAGAGAAAGAAAGAAAAGAGGAAGAGGGAGAATGAGTGAGTGAGCAAGATGTATGTGAGATTCCCAAACGTAGCACCAGCTCAAATCCTCTTTTTTTTTTTTTGAAATTTTGCTGAATTTCGAGGTTTTGGAGGAACCAGAACTCACGTCCAAAACACACAAGGAATCCACGAAATCAGGATGCAGTCTTTCTTGCGTCCAATTCCCTTCTCCTGATACTTTTGAGCCTCGTAACATAGCCGCTATCATGCGCGCTTGTGCATGGGACCGGATCGGTGTTAGCTGGCGCGTCGTTGCTACAAAAACACTGGGAGCTGGGTTCGTGGTTTGAGTTTTTTTTTTTTCGCAGTAAGTCGTGATTTTCCTGCTTTCGTTTAACATATTGAGGACAACGTGATGCATATGTGTCGCGCAAAATTTGCTCTTTATGCTCATAAAACGCTTCCGCTGTGGTCAGCTGGCGCAAATAGTGAATTATCAGAAAATGTCTTTGGGCTACTCCGAAGTTCAATGGCGACCTATTTGGCGAGAGAATGTGTTTGGCAAGACATTTTACGGGTTAAAATCTTGCTTGGCAAGACATTTTCCGGGAGAATGAGTCTAGAGTCTGTTTGGCAAGACAAAATGCGAGAGAATATGTTGGCGACCTATTTTCCGGGTGTTTGGCAAGGCAATTGGCAAGAGAATATGTTGGCGACTCATTTTCTGGGTGTTTGGCAAGACAAAAGGCAAGAGAATATGTTGGCGACCTATTTTCCGGGTGTTTGGCAAGGCAATTGGCAAGAGAATATGTTGGCGACTCATTTTCTGGGTGTTTGGCAAGACAAAAGGCAAGAGAATATGTTGGCGACCTATTTTCCGGGTGTTTGGCAAGACAAAAGGCAAGAAAATATGTTGACGACCCATTTTCCTGGACAGGCACATACGACGCATCGGCTTCGGCGTCGATGAGTCGGTTCAATTACCCAAGTTTGAGGTACGTATCAGGGTGGTCAGAAAGTCTTGAGCCGATTTTTCTTGGAAGTTCCAGAACTTTTG
>KN732718.1:0-17630 GCA_000816745.1 Ancylostoma duodenale | reverse complement strand
CGAACGTACTCTACGAACGAGAGTAGAATACCTTACCCCCCTCCCCCCCGAGTCCCATACCGATCGACGCGGAATTGCGAGCTGAACACACAGGTCATATACCGTGCATTTCGAAAAGGATTTCAACGAAAGCTGAAAAATCTCAAAAAAATGGGAAAGTTGCCGGTTTGGACTCATTGGCAAGAGATAGTTTACAAGGGAGTAATATGGGTTGTATATGATTAAGTAGAGCATACCTTGATCTCATACGAGACAACCGCGCATCTTAGAAAAAATCAATACCTGACGCGCGGCACGCCGCGCCGCGCATCTAACGCCTATTTTCCTGAAAATTCCCTCCTTGTTTGCCAACCTTTCCAGACATAAAATCTCTCACTTCTATATGCAATCGTCGCAAAATTGCGAGCTGAATACGAAGACAGTCGCGCATTTCAGCGATGGTTTCATTGAAAGCTAAAAGATGCGATCGAATATCACGAAAAGTTGCATGTTCAGAGCTCAATTTGACCCTAATCACGATCTCAGCTGAAATGTCTTTGAACGGTCCTGCACTTCTCCTTCTTGTCTGTCATACTTGTGCGTTCTTCTATTAGGGTGTTAACATCAGTCTGCTCTTTTTTTTTCGGATGCACTCTTCGACACCAATTCTTTATCTTTCAGGTACAATTCATATACGATTCAAAAGCGCTATTCCTCCTCTACAAGAGTGTTGCAAACAGTTTTTTAACGAAAATTTGCTTGAGTTGTAAGCCTGCGAAGTGGCGCAATGAGTCAATGAAAAACAAGGCAACCGATAGCTACATACCTGTCCTGGCATTCAGTTGAAGCTAGAAAGGCCATCAAAACTAGCCAATCGACCTGTGCTACGTACAAAAGAAATGATTTGTTCAAAATGACACTGGCCATCAGCGATTTTCTAAGCTCAAAGAAGACATATTTGGTCTCATGGACACAAACCACTTCGACTGAACAGATTTCTTCCACAAAGACTTGAGAATTGCTCCAAAGGAATCCTATTGTCTATATGGATTTCAGACTTTTCAAAGCTATCAAATAACTGTGGTAATTCTGCTAGAAACTCCAATCGCAAGGGTCTAGTCATTTTACTCCATGATGTCGGAACCCACCCTTGCCAGCATCGCCAAACTGGCCCTCCAACAGTTCCGCTGATGAAGTTCTTGCGCGTTTATATTGTGCAGAGCTTGTACGTTCAAACAACATCGGCTGTTTTCTGCTCCCTACTGAATATTATACAAGGAGAAAACGATTTTTTTCTCGGTTTGACGTCTCTCTTCTAAAGCTTAAAAATTAAGTAATTCAATAGTACTGTGGGATCAGATCATGTAGATTGTAGAGAAAGGAAAGCGCTTTCAGATAGTATAGAGCACGTTAGGAAAAAAAGGCAATGCGGTGGACTATATCACAATAGAAGAAAGCGCAAGTAATTATGTTTACACCTAATACACCTCCTCTGAAACTCGACATAAGTGGGCCTCAACATGCCAAGAAGGTTGTATGTTCAGAGCTAAAATCTAACCCAATCCATAACATAAGCTGAAGTGTCTGTACTTGTCCCTGCGCTCCTCTTCATTGTTTGTAATCTTACCCCCTTGCGCAGCTACACCTCCTTTGAAACGCCAGAAAACTGCACCTCTGCATTGAAATAAAACTGAATGTCCTCGGCTAAAATTTCGGCTGTTACGTGAGCCACACCTCATAAGAACTCACGAATAGGCACGTTTCAACAGATCTAAATCCTCTCTCGACTTGATTCGCGACTTGCCCATCAAACATCGCTATCCACAACGACGACTTGGAATGGTCCTGGAGATAAAATCATTCAAACTCGTCTTTCGTATCTCTTAATAATTTTTACTCTTTCTTCTCATTTCACGTACTCTTCAAAAAAAACGAGGAGGGAGTGCCCCCCCCCCCTCCTACCGCGGCAGAAAAAGTGGAGGGGGTAGAATACGATACTCTGGGTATTCCACCTATGACTGTGACGATACGCCAGCTTACACAAGTTCAGTCGCTAACAAAAGCGTCTGTGAACTCCGCGTTGCGGGATGTAAGGAATTTCAAGGCGGATTATCAAGACGAACACAGTTGGACGCATGGAACACTGAACGCGATCTCGTGGATTCTTCGCATTTTTCGCGCTATTTCACCACTGGGTACGAGCTCTATGCCCACGATAACTCGAAATTCAGCAAAATCCCAAACGCAAAGACTTGGACGGGTGCTGCCTTCAAAACCCAGGACTTTGTAAACTCGTAATAGTCCAGGCTTTGCAAATCTTCCAACTAGTTTGGACACGATGATTGAAATTCCCGTCGGCACAGTACATTCACAGAGACAGTAAATGTGACGTCATCGCTTACGCCACTAATTGCATACCAGTCTTTCGGGCGTTGTGTACCTATTCGGGCACTTTTTTCAGGACCCTAACAAGAACCGGTACAACGGGACTAGTAATAGCCGCATAGAGGATGATCCCTCGTATAGTTCATGCGTATCATAATCGGTCGGGATTCCGGTGCATGAGTCATCTGGCCAACACCTGCTGCCTCAAATATCTCAACTTTCACCACCTCGCTATCACCAGCTCCTCTCATCTCGACCGAACGATTATGCTGTAAAGGTGAAGGTGCTGGTTCAACAAGGAGCTGCATGTTTGTGCAACACTGCTAGTCACTCTGTAAATACTTGATCTTCACTATATTCTCACATGACATTATTGACTAACTTTGCATTACTGCTTTCAATCGTTGTATGCTGTATCTGCAAGAGTGTTAGTTTGGCCAGCTTTCTGAATGCTGTTAGTCTTCGTGCCGAAAATCTAACTATATCATTGTCCGATGTTGAACTGCGAAGTGGAATTTTGTCATTCAATGGTGTTAGATTAGAAGGAAATGGAGTTTACTACAATGGAGCCAAGCGCCCAGGTACGCATAATGTCCTTCACTTTTAAAACCTCAGAAATGCAACTTCAGAAAGTTTCCCACTCCAGAATTCCTGAAATTTGCTGTTTTTTCGTGATAATACTGTGATGCAAATCGGATTACATTCGATTGTAAATGGAACGTTTTGTTTGGTCATGGACTCGAAGTAACGTAAAAACCAGTCCGTACCCCATTCCTATCTGCTTTAAATATCAGATTTGTTCAAGAAGAATAGGCTAGGTTCTCAGAATCATTGACTCCTCTTTTCTTCTTTGAGGACGTTCTAAAGACGTTCTGTTGATACTAGAAACCACCCTTACCAGAGCCATACAATCTCTGGTTCTTGTCATGGCAAAGTGGTCGTTCCAATAACAATGCATCCAGTAAGGACTGCTCGGAAAATGTTGAAAGGCGCACTCTCGACGATATCAGATGTCATGTCCAGAGTGCGAATACAATGTCAAACGAATTTATAGATGTAAAAGCAACTCGTTCCAGGCTAAGATAAATTACAGTATTCCTATGCCTAAAACGATGCGGCTTTTCACGGATGTAAAAATGTGGTGTCCCTCACCACCTGACAGTTTTACTAAGTGATGAGAGGAGCTACATAGCTGACTAGTTGATATTAGGATTTTCTTGATTGGGAAGAATCACACGAAATCCTCCTCCAATAAACGCGTACTCCACTCAATCATCCTGAAAATGCGGTTGGATGTTTGGATTTGCAACACAACACATTTTTCATTACCTTTCACGCGAAAGCGACAAAGCCATTCACACCAGAGATAGGTTCTTTCGTATAATTAGCCATATTTGTATTATTCTTAACATCATTCCTTGTTATTTCGAAGAAAAAAGCAAAAAAAAGTTCCAGACATTCTGCAAAAGATTCACAGAGCCTGAGCAAGATATTGAGTTTGGCGAGGTGATGTTTGCGGAATTTTACCGAGGTAACATGAGCCTCAACAACGAGCCATGGTTTGAGCGTTGCTGATCTTTAAACGAGGAAGAAAAGTTGAGCTATTGTTCTCATCGGCTATTGTTTCGAGTTGTAAAACAGTGGAGAAGCTGCGCTAAATTTAAACATTTCCTAACAAACGTCATCCTCTAGAAAGCTGCAGAACTTTTCGGATAATCCGTTGCAAAAATATATGTAGAAGTGGGAAAGGTAAAAAAGGAAGGGCGTTTCTTCTTTAATCGGTTTGAAAAATCAAAGATGTTGCAGAAACTCAGCGTGACCAAGGAAATCGTGTTGTTCATTACCCGGAACTCGCCAACTCAATCGACCGCACAATCGACCCTTGTCAGGACTTCTATTCGTTCGTCTGTAATGGCTGGATAAGATCTCATCCTATTCCTCAAAATCATTACCAATTTACTCAAACGGAGCTTCTGAAAGAAAGACTTAATAAACAGATAAAAGGTAAGGCCTGCTGAAGAAGCTTTTGGAATTTTGTTTTCATACATGGTTGAGCTATTTCATTTCTCATCCATCAGACTTCTATAGATAGATATCCCTCTCTCATCTCTTCACATTCTTATCTCTCCCTCCCCATCTATCTCTCTCGCTATTTTTTGTGGATACCTTCACAACAAGGACTTCAAAGAGGCGTTTCTCAACCTTACACTTTCAGCACAATACAAGAATATGATCTCAGTGAGACGGCGAAGGAGGAAAAATTTTAAGAAGCTCAAAAGTGTTGCTTGTTTTCACGCATACCTCTTAAACAGCACAGATGATGTAGTCAACACACTGTGTAATGTCATAGATAGAACGAGCTGTTTTATGTAGTTATGAAATTGAAACAGCAGATGTCCTGAAAGTAGTTGGTTAACCTGATTTCCCAGCATGTAAAGAATCCAGTCGCTGCTATCACAACGAGAGATTATGTTTTCGAAACCAGATCTTCCCTGTAGGGTGCACCTATGCTTCTCGAAGATCCAGAGTGAATAATTATCATTGCTCTGTTGTATAAAGGTATATGTAGCTATTTGCTGGAGATCAGATTCATTTCACATCTCTAGGGCAATATAAAGGCACGGTTTTCGCTTTTCCACCAAAACCTCTCTCCAATATTTCCAAGATTTCTCTAAAAAGTGAAACATACCAACCGACAAAGAACTCGTTTTCCACATTTGCTTTATTTTTCCCTTCGCCGAGGTCAAAAAGCAAGTGATAGGTCTCAGAACGTTTAGGCGTCTTACAGAGAGCACGTCATGGTCAACAAGATCGCTCGGTATTTAGTCAAACTGCACCCGAACGACCTAAAAAACGGATGGGCGGAGCATGATAGTAAGGAGGCCGGGCTCACCACCAGTGGACGAGTTACCCTGGCCAATCTCCATCTGTATCCACTATCTCAACCGACCATGGACACATGGCCCCTCATAAAGCTTCAAAATATAACAAAAAACGTGGGGATTTATTTGACAAGCTGATATAATAGACGTGCGGTAACGGTTTCCGATCCCTTTCAAGATCGGAGCATGTCCAATAAACAAGATTTTCCAGGTCGACGACAAATATAGCGACATCCAGCAGTGCCTGACGTTAATTTTTTTTCTAGGAATTTTAACTGCTCCCGCTCTACTACCAACAAGGGAAGATATTCTGATGAGAACGTTTTATAATAAATGCGTTCAGAATGCGTATTCGGAAAGTACTGACGGTTTCCGCCTGTTGTTCGCTAAAACAAGGTAGTTCCACCAGTTTTGCATCAAGAGATTGCCCCATTAGTACTCGTCGCATTTGACCAACTTTTGTTTTCAGAGAACTTCATCAGGTTTCCTCTATTACCGATTGGTTGCTTATCATGAAGACTGAACAATTATTTCACGAACTCACAGTATCTGCAGATGAATATAATTCGACCAGAAATACGTTACAGGTCAGTTCCAACTTCTCTGCACGAGATCTCCATTCTACTGCGAATTTCAGATAGTCCCAGCCCAACCAATGCTATCAGCGCAGATCTATTTCGACCCTGCCTACACGCAAGAGTTTTTAGCAACGAGAGATGTGCTATTCAGAATGCTAGCGATCATTGCGAGCGAAGACCACAGAATGGAATTCATATCCAGGAATCTCCTAGAGCATGTCAGGAGGGTCGAATCTCTAATTCGTGTCGACCAGACAATCGCTAAGGTACGTGTGGCTGCGTTTACGCTTCATCACGAAACATGGCGGCGCGGCTATAACATGCGCGACGCGACGGATAGCGAATTAAGTCGTAAGCTAAAACAGCTGGAGAAAAAAGATAACAAGGGTGGATCCCAATCCATAGCAACAAAGATACCGTCGCATCGGGGCCTGCTAGCAGGTGCGACCCGAATTCGGCCCATAGAGTGGTTTTTGGAGAAGAAAAGTATGAACACATCGCGTAGCAACGGTAATATCGAATTATCATACCGGGACCGTAGGATGCGCATGTCCCCACATAGAACCAACCCTTTTTGAACATTTTGCATGTGTGCGACGGTCGCGCTGCGATAAAGTATAAACGAAGCCTATGAAAAAAGAGTACAGACCATACTGATATTTGCTTCTTTGTAGCTGACATTTGCTTCTTTATAACAACAAGTTGCCGCGAATCCTGACCACTACTACTGCGTCTGCAGTGAGTCTCATTCTGAAGGGAAACTCACTCGATCTGAGATTCTATTCAGGGTAGTTGAGTTTTCTGAGCACTGATACGACGGTAAAATCAGGCAGGAAGCTCGGTATTTCGTCTTGTGTAGGTTCATATTTTACCTTGGAAAAGATTCGATGTAGTTGTGCGAGCTGCAGAACGTGGGCAAATACCAAACAATTTATACGTTGGGGTTCAAATCCGGACAAAAAAGACTGATGCCCAATTCGTCAAATAAGAATAGTCACGGTAAAATAGGAAGAAGTAATTGACTGCGCCACGTACTGAAGAAAAAAAAAACGAAACCCAAAGGGTCAGAAAGGGCGACTGCCGTAGAATTTGTCAAAAAAAATGCTTCAGCTTCCGAAAAGCCATAAGCATAAGTAGTGAGTTGTTAAAACAGAACAAGCACTCTGTTTAGCTCATTGCTATCAGTCACTCTTGCGTTTCAAATGAGATTTTTGCTATTCAAAGAAATACTCCTCAATGCTAGGGTGTAGCTAGCTAATCCAGTCCGTGGACTTAATTTCATCTATGTATGTAGATAAAGTTATGTAGCTTCTTTTGCAGATAAACGAAGAGACCGAGTTCAACACCGATTCTGTTGCCGTTACTGTTGGAGAGCTTCAGCACACACTGCGATCGGTACAGCCCTTTCTACCACTTTTCCCTCCATTCATGTTCCAGACCTTTGCCTGTGATGAAAGCAAATTTTCTAACAGATTGACTGGATTCGCTACATATCTGCATTTATACCTCGACATCTTCAATATTCGCTTGCGAGAAGACAGGTCCGAATTTCACAAATACTCACAGTCAGGAGGATGGAAGAGTTGTTATTGAATATGGACGACCAAACACTCGAAGATTACCTTGATTGGAAGGTTGGTCGCTCCCACCCACAAACTACCACTCACGCAAGAGGATACGTAAATGTATTTGTAAAATTACAGGTAATTTTCCACTACAGTGACTTTCTTGGTGAGAAGTTCCAACTTCTCATGGAGGTGACCTCACTAATGAACTTTCCTTCAACTTTTTGATTATCTAACTTTTTTCTCTCGCATCACTCACACTATTTTCTTCATATTTAGGAGTTTTCTTCTCAAGTCTACGGAGTGAAAGGCAGAGACCGAACTGAAGAATGTGTCACTCTTACAATGGGAATGTTCCACGATGTAGTAGGGAAGCACTATCTACAACGCCACTTCAATTTTGATAGCGGTGCTTCTTCACATAATAACAGCTCCACGCAGAAGAATAATGAAAAGAATTTTTGTAGTGTTCGGCGCAAAAGAGCTCGTCGACGATGTAAAGAACGCATTTTTGGATATGTTAAACGAGAACGAGTGGATGGACGAGAAGACAAAGAAGCGGGCAAGGCAGAAGGTAGATACTATTCAGCCAATAAATCGGGGTTACCCGAAAAGAGTTTACCGGGTGACTTCCGGGCTGTTCTAGAGCCACCCGGTAAATTTCTCTCAGACCAGCCAGTAAATGCTCGGGTCGTCCGGTATTGAAGCACGGTCACAAAAAGGTAACTCGCAAGACCTGGTCGGACCGAAAATTCGCTCGGGTCATGCAATAGAAGGCCAAGCCCAAAAATGTGGTCCCTCTGGTGAGCCGGTAGGAATAAAAATCCTCTTGGGTCACCCGGTGTTATTGCCTGAATAAGGAAGTCATTTTTTCAGTCATTTTCCCATCAAAATCGGTCCCGTAGTAAACTCGTCTAAAATGCAACTGAGCCCACATGAATGGTTAGCTCGGCGATCAGCTGGATCAACCGCCAATTTAACGTTTCTCTGAGTATGAAGGTGAACACCGAGTTGTAGTGGTAGCATGTGTGGCACCAGGAAGATCAGTTCGGCGGTGAGCAATTGGTACACCAGGGCTGGTAGTAAACCCCCTGATGTCGTGAACTCTCAGCTGCCAACATGTCGTGACATTCTCGTTCACATTTGTCGCGAGATGTTCATGAACTTCCTATAATAAAGCGTGCGTTCCCGCTGATGTCGCGACATGGTTGGCAGCTCAGTTCAATGACGTTCTCACGAAATTGGTCGCGATCCACGTTCATGACCCCTTGCTCATGAGGCGCAGACAGCCGAAGTTGGGGAAAAAGTGTGCGATTCAACGAGGCGTGATGTCGCGAACCCGAACGGAGTTCGTGGACGTCCAGTTCGTTGACAACGGTCAGGCATCGGCACAGGCCCCAGGTCAAGATCAAAACGAAGTCTATTCGAAACATAGCAGATTTACGAAGCTTTCAAACCTTCGTCCGCATGGCTTGTTTTGTCCAGTTGCAAGCTCGACATACAGTTCGATATAAAGACAAAATAACTGGATTTCCAGATATTCAAACAATAGTAAGCACCCTTTCATCTTTTGAAAAAAATCTAAGAAGTACATGGTAAACAAGCCGTAAAAAGAATTTACAAAAAAGGTGATCTTTATGGATTATCGACAGAGATTTCATTTACAGGTTTCGGCGCATAGGACAACTCAGTAGCGGCTATGCGGCAAAAGTAAGCGAGAAATTACAAAGAAAACATGAAACATGCAGAACGGAAGTTTCATATACAACTGATATGAGCGGCCTGTTCATAACTGCTTGAATTGTATGCCAAGGCACAAATTTCAAAAAAGGATTTTTGCGGACTGAGGAACGATTGAAAACACCCGTGAAGCCCAGACTTCCTAGGATGATTCAAAATTAGCAGTGGAGAGGAAGAGAAGATAGTACTGTAACTCTTCAAAAAACTGCACCAAAATTATGCACCTGGCTAAAAATTTACAGCGAGAAGGCCTCAGACCTTCTCAAATCATACCTGTGACAGTTTTCCATTCAATGACGACGTATAATATAAACAAAGGTTTTTCCGCATCCAAATTTGTCAAAATGTGGATACACGTACTGCTATTGTTTTGCAAAAGGGTTGAAGTTTCCGGGATCGAACCCGGCCAACACAGTTGCGCCTTTTATCGGCAAACACGCTAACTGCTGCGCCATGTGCACGTGTTTCACCTGCTGAGAGGTTCAGCAGAGACACAGACACTTCGCGAGACGCGCATTGATGTCGCGAGATTCTCGTGACGTGTTCGCAAATATCGCGAACCAGGTGCTAACAAGTTCGCATCTTGGCTGTCGCGAAATGGGGGGTTTACTACCGGCCCAGGAGTTGACTGTCCAAAGGCGAGACGAAATCACTTTGAGAGGCTAAGAGAGGCGCCATAAGCACCTCTTCACTTATTACAATCTGAGTTGATGTGCAGGATAGCCGAACAGCAACGATCCCCTGAGGTCACCCTCTCCCCCGTACCGTCCCCGGCTTTCCTTTCTTGAGAACTCTTTGTCATCCCAGCTTGGTGGGGAACGAAGCTATGTCCGCTCATTGGGTCCACTGATGTATGGATGGTGGTCTCTTCTGCCTTCAGTTGTGTGCATAGTAAAACGCAGCTGGTCACCGATTAGCAAGTGGTGTTCCTGCTCCCATCAGTGAAAGGACACCACTCAAAGGTTCCCATGAGTTATAAGTAGCGCACTGAAGTGTTAGAAAAGAAGTCACGTAAGAGATTCCTATATGTGCGTTTGATGTACCAGCAGTTCGATCCAAACAAACCATCATGGATGGGGGAAGGCAGCAGAGTCGCTTCAGTCCCAGAAAAAAGGCGAGGTTTGAATGACGCTACCAATATGCGCCGAGTATGACCGCATTCGTTCTGTTTTCATCCCGGTGGTGTTTAGAGAAGCGGAGAAGATCCCGGTTCTTCTTCGCACTCCCACTCCACCTCCTTCTACTCCATCTGCTTGCTGCAATTGTTGACATTTTCGCGCAAGACATCTCGGATCTAACAATTCTGCAGATGCTGCCGCTTTAAAACCAAAGTAGCAGATTTCGTCCACACGGCCAAGAGTTTCTACATAGAGCAGTGAAAGGAAGCTTTTAGGATAACTTTCTCACAACGTTACAGAGCTACACTTAAAGCTTACTGCGAAGTTTAGATGCGTTAGCAAAAGGACAAAGTAACCTTCGATTCTCCCATGACTTCACTACTGCAACTTACGATCTGCTGTATTGCGCAATTACTTCATAAAGCTTATTATCCCAGTGCAAATCGTGTTCTTTCCCTCATACATAGAGGCAGCATAGAGACCAACTATGAACAAGGATTGCACCTTCATAAGGAAACTAGCGCTTTCCATTTATTCGAGGAAGAAAGAAAGATTAGTACCGAGAAATGAGATAATATTGAGCCAATTTATTTCATGCTAACGCGATTCGGGATGTCATCGCTTACGATAACAGCATTTTCAACGAAACCACAAGGACAGAGAAGTATGCGAAGGTATGTGCACACCTCAAAATAGTAGCTCAGAAAGGCTTCTTCTCATGTTTATAACAGTTCAGCTAAACTTCCACTCAAAAAACTCGTACTACGAAATCGTTACAAAAATGGAGCTGTGGATGCAGGAGAGCGCATTTCTCAAGCTGGAGCAGCTCAACACTCGCGACTCTTTCGACACTCCAGTGACTGAGGTCAATGCCTTTTACGACGGCAGCCAAAATCAAATTGGTAAGTGCATACCCACCATTTTAGAGTAGTTCTCAGGAAGAAGGTTGTGTTTTGGTTTCTTCTTGGTATTTGCTGATTTATCATGAATTCTTCGCGCTTCCACGTCTGACTCGCTCGCCACTGCTTCAGCGCTACTGCGGACTGATGCACAGAAATTCTCAAATAAATAAATAAATTCTATCTATAGCTGGTATTCTCGCTTCTTAGGAGCTAGCAAAATAATGAGTAATAGCGCCGCAGTAGTTCGCTTTGGCCGGATGCGGCGACGGAAGCGATGAGTGAGACCATGAATTTAGTAGCAGCTGGAAACTACCAGCTACTCTCCTGCTACTGTGGCAATCTCATTGTTAACACACCTGTTTAAGCTATCATGGCCGGGATGCTGCAATCGCCCTTCTTCAATGCTTCTTTGCCCAGGTCAGCTTTTTCAATGTAAAATAATCAATCTGTACTCTTTCAAAAAAAGCAAAACCTAAAATAAGAATTGCACTCCACACACTCCGTAGTGCTCAGAGGATTTCTTAAATATGGCTTGAAATAAAAATAAAAATAACTTACCCTGATTACCGGTCAGTTACCACACGTGTGCATATTACACTCAGTAATACAGCATGTGGAGTACTGTTGTCTCCCCTTTGTTCCAGGAGAGAACCATAAAGATTTAACTTATAGTGATCACAAACGCGTTAAAGGCAGCACTCACGGAAATTTTCACTTCTGAAATGAGTCACTTACCATGTAGCCGGCCGCTGGGCAATCGCAACAGTAAGTTGAACGCCGTGGATGGCCACCTACCTGTGAAGATACTGCCGTGGACACATCTGCCGATATGGACAAAAATGGCTTCGTCGCGCCAACTAACGCCGTTGACAAGGTGCTCGCATGCGGTTCAGCGGACGCTTTTTTTATGAAATTCGCACCATTTGCAGGGTTTCGTGGCGGGACCCATCACGGAACACTCGTCCACGCTGTGGACACACATGAGTACTATTGTACTTCAGCGGCCCCACTATCGACCCCAAACTCAAAGTCATGGATTCCTCTGAAAACTTGCATACAGGGGTAATTCGAGGCGCTGATCACGAATATCGTATCCATTTTGTATCGTAACTCCGTTTTTGTAGGGTTACGGCAGGTATACTGTAGGTACGGTATTTCACAAAATCCTCTCAAATTTTGCATAGAGGGGTTGTTTCAGGCGCTGATCACGAATACCAACTTTATTTTGCATGCCTCCTTCATTTTCTTCCCGAAACCGGCATTTTCTCCCAATTCCCTACCGTATACCTACCGTATCTCTATGAAAACGAGGTTGCAGTACAAAACGGATACGATACTCGTAATCAGCGCCTGAAACAACCCCTCTATGCAAAATTTGAGAGGATTTTGTGAAATACCGTATCTACAGTATACCTACCGTAACCTTAGAAAAACGGAGTTACGGTACAAAATGAATACGATATTCGTGATCAGCACCTCGAATTACCCCTGTGTGCAAGTTTTCAGAGGAATCCATGACTTTGAGTTTGGGGTCGATAGTGGGGCCGCTGAAGTACAATAGTACCCACACATGAAATACCGCCACCATTTTCTGTGTTTTTTGCTTGTTTCACGCTACTTCATTGTTGTCGATGAGTTTATCGTCCCCGAAAACCCCGATATACCGCGAAATCTTGAACCCAAAAATTTCCGTGAGTGCTGCCTTTAAAGTGATTGTAGTCTATTTGCGAACCACTCCGGGTTGTTTTTCTACAAAAACGTATCAGGCTGCTCGCCCAGTTGGCAAGTGTCCTTAGAAGCTCTTGATTAGAAGCCAACCAATGCTAATTCAAAACGCATATCTCAAGACTTTTTATCTTTTGGATTCTAATGCTTTTTTTGAAATTTTTCATCTAAACTGTCAGGATCTGCTCATTTACTCGGAGCTGCGTAGGTCTAGGAATTGGTTGAAAGCTTCGTTTTCCTACTCTACTCTGAGCTGCAGCGGACTAGGTGCGAGGGTCTTCTCCTTTCACGACGCTTCTCGATCAGGAGACGGGCGGAGTAGAGTCATCTGTGTGTACGAATGAGCGAAAAAAAAAAAAAACTAAAAAGGCTATGATGCGTATGCTCTGTTAGCTCAGAGAGGGCGGGTGATCCGACTTTATTTGCAATTATGACCGCATTAGTTCTATCGATGGGATAACACCGCAAGATGCGTCTGGAAGGAGATTTTACCAAATAGTAGAAGCGAAACATCAAACTGGAAAGAGTCACACCAAAAACATATAAAAAGTGTAAAAACTCGATCAGTTGGCCGACACAGTGGTGAGGTCGTAATTACGGCCAAAGTCGGTTCAGCCGCCCTCTGTGAGTAAACAGACTGTATACCCCCACATAATTCACGTGAATTAGAATTCTCACCGAATGTCCGGTTTATTTTTTTTTGTTCATTCCTGAGAAATGATTTCTCTGGTTGTGGAAAATGAACTTGATACACGCTCTTTTGTTTTTCTCGTTCAAATAATATCCTATGCTAGGGTGTTGAATTATGGTGCGATTGGTGTTGTGGCCGGGCACGAGATTACACATGGCTTTGATGACAATGGTATGAGATACATCGTTTTATCCTGTGGTATATTTTCGTGATTTCACCACGTAGTAAAGGTGCATCGTACGATGAAGCCGGAAACAAGAATAACTGGTGGGACGAACACACCTACAGAAATTTCGAGTTGAAGAAGCAATGTTTTGATGAGCAATATGGCAGCATTGTTGTCAAGGATCTCCATGTTAGGGTACGTTTGAAGTCTGGAAGTCAAGCATCAAATGGACGGCTTACATATTGTACCTTGCTGCTATACTCCTTGAGGAGCGGCACCGCTCGCTGCGATGGCGGCGACACTTGTTCTGGTGCATATCGATTGTTAGCGGAGCGTCGCTAGCGCTGTCGCCGGAAATAAATCGATACGTGACAAAATCGATGTGCCGCGATCGCAGAGACTGAAACAGCTTTGCTCCTCAAGGACTATGCATCAGCTTATGCATGGACAAGTCAGATACGATTCAGATCAATGGAAGACGAACAGAAGGAGAGAACATTGCCGACAACGGTGGTATGAGAGCGGCGATACGGGTCAGTCTGCTGATTTCTTCCTTACTTCCCTTAGAACGCTTCATATTCTGGATTTAGGCAGCTTATCGCCTTAGCGCTCGCGCTTCTGAGCAGTTTACTATTGCCGGGTTGGAGGATTTCACTCAAATGCAGTATTTCTTCATGAACTATGCCTTTGTAAGTCGTTTTACTAACCAGTGCATGCAGCAAAATGTCCAGAAAAACGTGCACATCGTCCTACGTAGGTTTGGTGTGGAAGTACTCGCCGTGCTACTCTTCTGAACAAACTCGCTACTGATGCTCATCCGCCGGACATGTACAGAGTGAACGTTGTACTGTCCAATCAGCCACAGTTTGCCAAGGCATTTGATTGCCAACGAGGATCGCCAATGTATCCAGAGAACACATGCACATTGTGGTAGCTAGTAGTGGAATAATAACTAGGAGGAGTAGCTGCAAAACCAGAGATTGCGGACTCATTTTTGCTCAAGGCTATGGAAGGATACGGAATTTATGAAATTTCTAGAGAAGTAGAGGTCAGGACTCCCTCAAAGATTTCTGACAAAATGCCAATGTGTTCATGTGAAAGAATCTAGTCAATCTATCAAGAATCAATCTGAAGATATTTGATTGTCATATATACTCGAAGATGTTAAAAAAATATGCTCATCTCTCAATAAATGACTGTCAAAAGTCGTAGTTCTAGCACACAACCACAAGAGACTAATAGATTACTTTAGGAGAATCGAATATGTAGCTAATGGAGCAATACCATCAATTTTCCATTGACGATGTCAAACTCTATCTGGATCCAAAACTGAATCTAATGACTTTGACAACAGCGAAGTAATCTGTGTTGAAGAGATGCAAGGTATTACTGTGCATGTGAAGATGCTTATTAAACTGTAGAAGATGTTTCCCTTAGTTCCCTCTTGAAGATCACATCGTTTACCACCTGAGCTGTATTCTTTCTACGAAACTATCTACGAAGAAATTATTTCAGCATATGTCATGTCCCGGTTCAAACGGCATCGCCAAAAAGGCGATATCCTGGGAAAATCTATTTTCATTCATTTTCCTGAACTTTCTAATACCTTCCACTTGAAGGGAAGTCATGTCGCGTGAGGCATTGCATCAAAGGTGGCATAGGAAGCTACTATACTCTTGGAGGACCATGGCGGTCTTCATCGCTTGGACAGCTGCGATAATGGTCTCGGTGCCTATCGATTACGGGCGGCGCATCGCCGACGCTGCCGTCGGCAATCGGTTGTTGCGCATCGAAACCAATGTCGTAGCGATCAATAGTACTATATTTCTCTTAAAGTATAGCAGCAGCCTACAAGCCCACCGACTCAGTAAAATAGAAAGAAATCCAAAGGCTATGCAAATGCCGGAACAGCTTACATGCCACTGTTAACTGCTGCATCCTCGCAGAACTGCGAATAAACTGGAAGCGACAGCAACTCGTCCTGCACAGGCCTTGCCACTTGCGGCGACAAACCATACCAGAACCTTTACTGTAACGTACCAACGTTGGTGACATATTGGTCACAGCTAAATAACATTGTCTGTTTAGAAACTGCATCGCGACAATGTCTTAACGTAATAAAGGAATATAACCATCCTTTTCGAAGCAGTAAAGATGAGCTTTAAAACTACTTTACTTCAATAAGGTTAGCCATAACAATGCGCTCATAAATATAGCCATTGGCAACCGTTCGTTAATGACACACAGGAGAAACCGGGAGGAATGAAAGTAATATTCACTGTGGTTACAAAGCAAAAATTGATAAGTGACGACTTGAGACAGTTGCATCATAACAAGGTAGTAGTGTTAAGTGTAAGTATTGTTAAGAAAACGTTCACAAACTAATGAACAAAAAATATTCACATGTCACACACCTACAGCAAGGAAGGTGATTGGCATTAGTCAATCCTTCTAGAATGCGCCACGGTTTCGACTTCAACCTACAGCGCCATTACCATTAATTTTTGCATCACAGGAGACAGCCCATCTGGTCTGCCGCGCCGCACCAACTACGCGGCGCAGCAGATCGTTGTGCTTTTCGGGCGTGGCCAGTATTGATGCTCTGCTTGCTTTCCACCACTTTTCTTTGTGTTTTTGTTCTCATTTAAAATGATTGGATTAGCCTGGCACTAAACATAAGTAAAGCATTAATACCGGCAGCGTCTGACAACCATAGCGATAAGCTGCCGTGCTGTGAAGATGGTGCGGAGCGACAGACCAGACAGACAGGGCTGTAGTTTGTGATCAAATCCACCGGTCCCGTAGAATCGTACAGGATACATGAGAGGCACCGGAGAAATACAAGGCTTTGTTAGTACATGGTGGGATCAAACCATTGACAATGCGCGCAACAGCGGAACCTCGTGTCACTGCGCTATACAATAATAACAAAATACTTTGATAAACAATTAGATTAAACACAATTAAAATATTCTCAGCTGTCCAGACTCAGAATCTTCACCATTCCCTGTGCCAGCTGTCTATCATCCGGTGGATAGTAGAGCAACGTTGCTGTTCCATCGATATCCCTATATGGTATACCTATAAATCCGGTTATGTTGGAAACTGTCGACGTACAAATAAGCTAGAGCAACTCTCAAATGAACCTAATACCTTTCAATGACAAGAACATCGGTTCCCCAGATCGTAACTAGTCACGTGATCGAGCCTTGACGTCCAGACCAGGCTTCCCAACGGTTTCCGTTTGGTACCTCAATGTATGATCATTACTACATAGACCGAATTACGGTAAAAAAAGACGCCAGCTGCTTTCCTTCCACAGTTGGGTAGTTTATGCTTTCAGTACGCAGACCTTTGCCACCACCTCCATGGATCGTGATTGACGGACTGTTAGCTTCGCAAAGAAACATTTCAGGAGTACTTGCAAAAATCTTGCGTGCTGCAAACATGACAGTCTTCTTTCTCAACACATCGTAGTTTGAAAGTACAAAAATAATACTACTCACAGGTGGATGAATAACCTTAGAATACGTTTCTTTGTCCATGAAGTAGGGTTTCAGATCGAGTTTGAGCATTTCAAGCAACGTTTGCTTCTTCCCTTCCATAGACCTGATTTCGATGATTTCCTGAAAATGAGCTGTAGGAAAGAACTTTTCGATCTTCTTAGCCATGGAACCACTGATGGATGCATTTGTTGAACTGCACCAACTTTTCCATATAAAATCCCCAGGACGTCAAAGCTCATCGGATACTTATCTACTGACTCTCTCGTATGAGAGGTTGACATTGCAATTTAAAGAGCTGTCAAAGCTTGCATGACGCAGTATGTACAGCTTGCTGTGGTACCCCGGCTGTCTACCGCAACATTTAACCAACTCTCGCTCTCCGCTCAAAATTGG
>KN732716.1:0-10582 GCA_000816745.1 Ancylostoma duodenale | reverse complement strand
GCGGTGAAGATAACCAAGAAGAAACGGCGTACGAGAAAAACAACAGAAAATTCCTCTTTGTTTTTTCAACACCTACAAATTTCAAGAAATCTCAGCAACAACAAAGTCAAGTGACCAAATCACTAATGCTGCTCCATTTGCTTCATTATTCATCATGTAGTCATTGCATTTTTAATCAATTCTCATAGTGGAATAAAAAGACACCATCAAATAACCAGGGATATTTGATTCAGGACCAACCGCAGTCAGGTCGTCGTGCCCAGTTGCGAATGGCAACTCCATGAACTAATACTCTGATGTTATTAATTCCCAGCAAACCACAAGAAAGAATGCGATAATATCCCTTTAATATCGCAGTTCCATCCATACTTTTCCTTGAGACTGATTGCAAGCGCTTTTGCGATGAGAATCCTGCTACAAACAATGAACCAAGCGCTTTTGTGATGAGAATTCTTCTGCGAACAATGAACATTTCGAATAATTTATAGTTAACGCATTGTGCGGACAGTTTGAAGATACCACCGAATATATACATTATTTCACGACCACGTACTAGCACAGTTAGGAAAATCACAGCCTCCTTTTTGGGAATTTCGGACTAAGGAATAACGTACATTTGAAAAAAAAATACATTTCAGGCACAATTAAAAGTCAGAATTCAGAAACAGCTTAAATATTACCCGCAGCTGGGCGGGAAGTTAAAGCGATCAAATGTGATTGCGCTTCACGCCCATAGAACTCAGTGAAACTTATAAGGGTTACCAACACGTCAGCCCAAAACCACTGACGCAAGAGAAATCATGGGAAGCGACAAAGGAACTAATCTCAACACTGTAGACGAAAGTTACACTTATGACTGAATATGAAAGCATTGAGAAAAGCCCATTTCTATGAAATCTGCTCATTTGGTTCAATGTCTAGGTTCAATAGTCAACCTATGAATTTGTAATAATCATCCAGCTCACAACGAAATAGAAGAGAAATATGGGATATATAACAAGAAGCCGTTTCTTCTCTGGTTGGCATCCAGCCAAAAAGCCCATGGCGGCTATAACAAGCATTAATGAGCAGATTATTGAAATTTAAAAAAAAACTTGTTAAAAGTAATGCACAAAAAAAACGGAAAGAAAACAAGCACAGAAGAATCTATTGGAAAACTGTTTGAAAACTTACCAAAAGTGGACCAACAGAAACCGACAGCTGAAATCGCGAGCCGAAGAAGGAAAAGTTTTCCGTGTAGAACAATCGAGCAGATTAGAGCAGCAACAAGAGGGGGAAGAAGACAGTACCCAATAACGCACAAAGATTGGAAGAATGATCTGAAAGTTTGATAACTGCTGAAGAATACAGATGATAAAAAGTAACAAAAAAATTTTTGAGAAAATTTCAAATGCTGTCCAGCTTTGTGACGGCAAAAAATCGAAACTATACGATGCCTGCTTCGCCTGTATCATTTACAAACTCCTATCATACAACCGCCCCCCCCCCACACCCCAAAAATGCCATGCAAACCCATGACATCAGAATCCGTTCACCCCCATACAACTCTTTCTACGCAGGCAGAAAAGAAACTCGTGACCAGTTCTCCGGCATCCTCCAGCAAGACCTTACCGCTACAACAATACCCCCTTCCCTCTTCCTCGAACGACCCCCTCCCCTCCCCGTTGGTTATTTCTCATCACATACTTGACCCTGATTTCTTATTCACTGCTGACAATATCATTACATTTGGTCAATCTTAACGTTATTTTAGCAAGAAAGAAGCTCACATTTGTCCACCAAGAAGTTTAATATTGAGAGTGACTACTATTGATCCGAAGAAAGTTATGGCGAACACTTGTGTAAACTGAGGAGCCGAACCATCTGGATGGTTGTGTTGGAGTAATCTGAAAAGTTGAATGCACAATATCCAAGAAAAAAAACTAGTACTTTCAAATAAACAAATATTCAAAAGGCAAAATATTCAAAGAAAAAAGCTCATACGAAACAAAACGAAGCTCGAGGAAGTATTAGCAAGAAGAATTCATGGGAAAAAACTTACAGCGACAGCCCCACGCAAATGAAGAGCGGGCCCCACAGATCCCAATCTCTTAGCAACTGCTGACGGTCAGGCGTAGGAAAAATGACGTGTCCGAATTTCAAACCAACTGTACGCAGATCGCGTTTCTAGAAAAGTATAGCACTAAATTGTGCGACGTTAACCACAAAAGAGCTACTTCAAAAGCGCCGATACAAAACGGTCACATCCTAGGATTGTTTGTAAAAAAAACCTCCTAGAAGAGATAAAATAATCAAACAGCACGAAAATGGGTAACTACTCACCACAGTGTCCCAAACTGGTTCATCAAGGGTGTCTAGATCATCGTTCAAGCCAACTTCTTGCATGGGACGTGGTCGAGATGGTCCTCCCATGCCAGCAATGTTCCCAGAAAGCTCAGCTGGAGGATGCCGACTAGCATGTTCTTTGGCAGCGATTTCCTGCTCCAACTGAATCGAATCAAATGAGTCGCTTGTGTGGATGGGAAGCATTAAAATGATGGAAGTTACCACAACAGATTAGAGACTTACAATATCAATATCAACTGCAGCGTTTCCAAACGAAGTCATTATCAGTGGTTCAACCTGAAAAGTATCAGCAAACATAGAAAGCGGGGTCCAACTTCAAAGAATCTTGCATTGCGCCAAAAAAAAATCAAAGTAAGTGATGCAGGAGCACATCAGAGAGCCACTACCTTTGTTACAAATTTATGGAGACGCAAGGTAGCACGACTCATTTCTGAAGAAATACCACCAAATATGTTTTGGAATAGAAATGTGCACAGTAAGTGTGCTGTCGTCAAAGTTTGAAAAGAAAACCACTTAAAACACAAAAGAAGCAGATAAAATTCGTTCCAGATTATGGAAATTGTATTCATATCACTTTGGGTTCAAAAAAGACTACCTCCGCAATGAAGCAGATCCCTAAAGTGCACTTCAACTCAATTACCATTAGAAAAAGTGGAAATAAGAGAGGCGCATCTAGGGAGATCCACATTACGATTGACTCAATCATATTAAGTTGGCGAGAACGCCGCATCTCGTTTTGCTAATTAAAATGCAGGAATTGGAATCGCCTCTTACAAGGCTTCCCTGTTTGCTTCAGCAAAGTTATTGTTTCAATCCTAATGTAAATAAAAAATCTATAAATCTCCAGCTTTATGCTAATTCTACACGTAACTACTCGTAAAAAGAAGAGCTGTTAGCATGGCTACATCGTAAAAGATGTGTAAAACTTCTAAATAAAACCCAACACAATGGATACAGCAGAAATAAGAGTCGACAGGGTGAAAAGCTCCACTATAAACAATAAAAGCCAGCTAAGAACATCATGAGATGAATAGAATAGCATTTATGCGAGATCTTCGTCACTACTATGCCGGACAGAGAAGATCATCATCGAAATTATCGCCTGCGGTCATCAAACTGTGCTGGTTCAAAACGTGGCAAAGTCGCACTGTTCTCAGGGATTCGTTGCGGGACCAGTCACCGCACCGGCGGGAATCGCAAGGATTCAAATTGAAAATAATGTCATCTCTTCGTTTTGCGTTTTTGCTAATGGTTTTCATTCCATCACTTCAACATTAGTAGTGAATTTGCTGGAGTGTCCTATTCCATGCGCAGTACATCTTCCTCATGCCTTTAAAAGTTCACTATGGCACTTACCAATACACAAATTGAAGAAAGGAGGAGTAATTCAATCTAGCTTTGTCTGCCGCACTTCTTGAAATGCTCTATAGTTCGGGCAGAGTGTTTGTTCGTCGGCTAGTCATGAATTAAGACTTTGTATACCTGACGCCATAGACATTTTTGCTCCAGAATTGGAACATAGTCTTTTTCAAAAGCAACTACAGTTGAGGGCACTTGTTCTGCCCCAAAATCTCAAAATCAAATATTTCTCTGAAACTTCGTCCAGGGGGGAGGGTTATTTGATATGCTGATCGCGAATATCATACTCATTTTGAGCCGTGATCCCATCTGGGTAGGGCTACGGTAGGGTTAGGGTAAGCAAGGTGTCCCACGGAATCACCTGGATATTTGTTTGTGGGGGGTTATTTGGCATGCTGATAAAAACATCACATCGATTTTGCAAGTTGAAAGCAATTTGGGGTTTTCCTACGGACTGTACTTACCCTAGCCCTACCGTAACCCTACCAAAATGGGGTTGCGGCACAAAATGAGTGGGTATTGTCTAATGTCAGCCCCTCTTTCTCAGTGCGCTGTACTTTTCCCCGCGCTCTTTCTGCCTCTCATATCTCTCCAAATGGCTTCTGTTGCGAGAAGGGAGTTGGGGAGGGGCACTCTATGAAAGGTCATGGACTTTACCTTGTAATCCTAAACCTAAGCACTGGCCTCAGTCTATGATCGCTTCACAAGAGCGCCCCCCCCCCCCCCTAACCCTCTTTAGCGGTAGAGCTTGCTACAAACCAGCGTTCATTTCAGTAGGTTTGGATCACTCTAAAAATGCAGTTTGATTCGGGATCTTCACGAATCGTTCGGCACGGTATCCGGAGCAATGCCACCCGGATGAAGGTATGACTCTTTTTTGAAGCAGCATTCATGTTTTCTTCCTTTACCGACCCTTTCCCTTTTCCTTTCGCGTTGTTTCGGTCTAGCTAACGCTATCTCAGATTTCGAGCTCTGAGCGTCCAGCTTACAGCAGCAATCTACAAATGTACGCTGTACCGCCATCGGAAGAGATCAGCATTGAAGAGTTTGACGACATCGCAATAGAAAGAGTCAAAGCTTTGAAGGTTTGACGTTTTTGAGTTTCCGTGAAACGACTACTATACAGTCCTGCCCTCAATGTTCTTTTCTGAATTTTTAAGGTTGTCGAAGATGTCAAGGAGCGATACACATGGGGCAGTAATGAGTTCAAGGTGGCTATGACACGTGAGCTCTCAAAAGTCATGCCAATTGCCGCAGGTATCATATCTATCGTAGCTTTCGTATTTGCTTGTACACATCTTTCTATTTATGCGACTCATTTAAAGAAATTTTTACACGAAAAAGAATTTTATTCTGAAAACGGAATGATCGATTCTTGGGTGTTTCATTCCTGACCCCTTCAGCTGTGGCTCCTTCAAAATTTCTTGTACATGTACTTCAAAATTCAAGCAAATCTGCTGCAGGCACTTGCATGGCTGTGGATGTAGAGCAGGCCAGAAGGCGTGACGTCATTGGCCACTTCATCCTTCGGCTAGCTTTTTGTCGCTCACCGGAATCCACAAAATGGCTAGTGACGCAAGAAGTGGACCTTTTCAGGTCGTTTTCCTCAACTTTATCGTCATTAAGTCAGACTCGTTTTTCCACGACTATAAGTTCAGATTCCGTTTTCTGAACGAATCTCAAACAAGGATCCTTAAGTTTCTGAAAGAAAATGACATCAATTTGGAAGTGGTTGGTTGGCCTCTGTTCTTCCGTTTCAAAAAAAAAGCAAAATATCAGGATTAATTCAATCCTTTTCTGTGCAGGTGGACAAATCCGAGCAGGAAGAACTGATGGCCGATCTTGCTGCGAGTTGTGGTCTTAGCATAGATCAAACAATCGAAACGGATTTTTGGAAGGTGGGTAGATCAGCATCACTTTTTTCTCACATTTTGACCAGTAGGAAGCAGAACATGTGGAGTATGCAGAATTTCCCTGGAAACTTTAGAAAAAAAATTGCACATTTGAGTCCACGTTTGTAAAAGAAAAGATTGGTCACCAAATGAATCTGCTTTTTCATGTTTTTCAAGAAGTGAGATCTCTGTTTGGAACGAATGTTTTTTATTTCCGTGAAAATCATTACATGTTGTTGAATTCAATCATTTAGGTAGACTTCACATCGGCATTAGAACTTGTTCGTCGTCGACGTGTTCTGGTTCGGCGAGGTTATGCCTACGTTCCTTTTGATGACCTCGTCGTCATCGTCAGTGCTATGCTTCGTGCGAATATGACTGCGGCAATGGCGGTAATTGGAACCTTCTATTAACCTCTCCTCGCCATCAAGTTTTGAAAAGGACTTCACCCGTTTTCAGCGCGCTTTCAAGCACTTAGCTGTTGTCGAAGAAGAAGGCCGCCTTCTGCCTCGGTTAGCTCGATTGGCAAACAATGCGTACAGCGGCAAACAATATGCCGGTAAAGAAAGTGATGGGAAGGTAACTCGACACATGATCGATCAGGTTCGTGATGGGTAGCTGCATTTAGTATCATTTGTGAAATTCCTTTTAAATAGCATGCTGTTCAGTAGTCCCCGAAAAAGGCAATAAAATTAACCTGATCGGTGTTCAGCTGTGTGCATCTTCGTTCCCACCATGTATGCGACAAATACATCATCGTTTGCGAGGTGACCATCATTTGAGGCATGGAGCAAGAAGGTGCTTTCACCCTTCCTCGCTATTCAATGCATTTTCTTACTTTTCCTATTAGGCAGTATGGCCTTTTCTTAAAAGCAATTGGTTTGTCTTTGGATGAAGCCATGATGTTCATGCGAGAGGAGTTCACTAAGAAAATTGATTCTGACAAGGTTAGGCTTCTGACAAGGCGTCTCTCATAGACAGCTTTTCTCCTTTCTTCAAAGTATACATTCCATTGACTCCCATCACTGTACTTTTAGTTCGAAAAACAGTATGCTTATAACATCCGGCATATGTATGGGAAAGAAGGTCGACGAGTGGAGTATCCTGCATTTCCTTGCTCTACTATTATATTGAGCAATCCACCAGCAGCTGGTGACTGTCACGGTGAGTGATGAAGTTGTCCAAATCTTGTTGTTAGATCGAACGGAAGGAATTCAGCTTATTTTCTCATCTAGGTTGTCCTTTCAAACATCTCGACCACCAACTGCTTGCACAACGCCTCGAAAAGGATGGACTAAACAGAAACCAGGTCAATCAGGTGAGAAATTCTTTGGTTCCTGGAATTATGCATGTCTTCTTCTGAGGAGATTTGTTGCTAATCGTATCACGCATAATTCTTGAAAAAATATTCTTCTCCTATAAACTTTCCATGTCATATACTTTTCAGATTGTCAACTATTCTAAAGCTAGTGCATACGACAAGGCTTGTACTCGCTTCTTCGAGTATAGCCACAAAATGGATGAAGGCGCTCTTGGTCAACTGATAACCCACCCAAATAGCTACTATGAATTATCACAGGAGGTTTGTGATTAATGCTCTGTGAGCTTGGTGAAATCCATAGAAATTAGGTTCCAACTCTACATGGCTGCTGATTAGTATAAACAAAAAGGGATGAAAAGTAACGAATATTCATCGTGCACGAGTGCCTATCTTCATGGCCTCTTAGATCAACACGTGATGGTACCTAAAATAATGTGTTTATCAAGTTTATTTTATCATTCGAACCTAGAAGTGGGCCGCATGTGCACCCTTACTGTTTGCTGTGACTGGTCTTTTCTCTGTCATAATTTTTGAGTTTGAAATTTCCTTTAGAATTCCATATTTGAACTGTGCAGTGCAATCAACTACCACGGTTACTATCGTTTCCGTGCTGTTTGACATTCAAACAAAGCAATGTTTTAGGTTCTAAGTGGCGCACGGTCGAAGAGCACACATATTCACCAGTCACACAGTTTGTCGCAATCATCCGTCAAGAAAGAAGAAAATTTCTCGGACACCGAGGAATAGCCAGCGCTCTTTTCCTTCTTGTGTGACCATAACGGTGGCTGTCTGAAAGTTTCAAGGCGGGTGTACATAACTATCCCTTTCTAAATGTTGGAATTTACGGGGTAATTTACTTGTGTCCAGTGGTTCCATTGTGTTGTTCTTCTCTTGGCCTAAACCTGTTTGCATTTGTCGATATTTCTACAGTTTCGCACGTCGCAAAGGTAACCTGAGCATTATGAAGAATACAGCGAGAAGTATAGTGGAGTCGTTTTGACAGTGCGTTTTCCGCGACAGCGGCCCTCCTGGCATTGGAGCACACAGCCTGGTCGGTCAAACAGTTGAACAGTTGACCCACGATCGATCCGGCTTCTTTGACGAGTTTTATGGTCTGTTCCCTTCCTCAGTTGTTCTAAGAGCTAAGAAAGAACAATATAAAAGGAATCAAACGATAAAACTGTTTAAAAATGCCTGATCAATCATGGATCAACTTTTTGACCGACCGCGCTGCGTGCTCCAATGCTAGGGGGCCGCTGCCGCGGAAAACGCACTGTCAAAACGACTCCACTATACATTTTACTGTAATTTTGATAAAGCGCATCTTCAACCACTCCGTGTTTTTTTTTTCAGAATTGATGAGCTTATTATGTTAAAGTTAATCCTATTTATTGTACATCAAGGAATATATCGGCCGATAATACATTTTCTTGTGCATTTCCTTTTCAAATCTTCTCAAGTCATTTTTCTTCTTGAATTTGCTAATTTGCCATGAATTTGTATAGTTTGTGGCGTTTTATTTCGGAATTGTACTGCTTTGAAGAGTGAAAGATTGAAAATAGCGGATCACAGGAACTCTGAACCCACGCACAGGTTCGAATAATGCATTTTCCATCGACTTATGGATTCTGACTCATTACTTCATGACCTCTTCATGCTGTGTGGTAATAATGCTAACGACTCTGATCAATCCTATAGATAGGACGGATTTAGTTGCTCCATGTTTGGCGTTTTAAAGTCGTCGAAAGCATGGGCAAGTTGCGTGGAACAGGAAGGAGGTGGGAATGACTACAATTTCTGATTGCACGACAAAGAGTGGGTGTAAAGAAAAGCATCCATTCGCTTCACATTGCAGCTCATCCCGTTGATACATTTGAACACATCTCTCTTTTATCTTAAGAATGTGGACCCTTTTGGCGTGGCAACATTTTTAGAAATATTGAGACCATTGTTCAGGCTCTGAAATACTTTAAATATCGGAAACTACAATTGAAAGTAAAAAAAAAAACTAAAAATTATCATGGGTGCCGTTTTGGTGGGGTATTAGTACGTACAGCTATGTATAGGAAATTCCAAACAGCTGTGTGCAAGGGGCGGGACCGCGCCGCGGCTCTCTTGGGCAGAGACATGAAAGTTCTGCATGTGGTTCTGGCTGTCTGCCTCTGCCAGCAGCAGACAAATTGGGTGCCGCCCCGTGCCGCGGCCCCGCCCCTTGCACACGACCGTTTGGAGTTCCCTGTGTGTGTACCTTCCTTGTTTAGGTTGGAAAGTGAGATTTTTTCGCTAAATTATGGAAGACAAGAGGATATGATATGGATGCTCTACATACTTATTAGATGAAGTCATGGGGAACATATTTATACCTGTACCGGATCGAGTCTACGGCAGATAGCTGACAAAACTAAATTTCGTTGGAAATTTCATTTAGGATCTAAGACCAGATATGCTCCATCGTTCAGCTGAGCGTAGCAGGTCGCTTCGGCACAAGTCTTCGCTTAGCTTTGTGTAGATATAAAATCTTTGATAAGGAAAACCTCCAGGGTAGAAAATTATTTGTACTCCTGAGAAAAAGGTCAACTCCTTTGCATTAGGTTTAATCCTCTAGCAGGCGAACTCAGTTGTTTTTTGAGTTTCTGCCGATCGGGTACAAATCCAGCATAGCTTCACTGTCCTGCTTATCCCCTCTGTAATTCTTCAACATGATCACGCAAGTCTCATCCTGAATTTACCTGCAGCCAAGAAGGAAATCCCGACCTCATCATTTGCAGCGGTGATCTGCGTTCTCTCACTGTATTCTTCTCCACAACGCTTCCCACATTTCATCTGTTCTATAGGCTTGTAGGCCTACCATCCCATCACTTTAATCGATTAATCGACTTATTAGCCGTAAACTCGACATTTTATCCCTTAATCGGCGAATTTCGTCTGGTTTCCTCCACCCAGCTGGTCACTATGGGTGGTCGCTCGTGGTGTTCAATTCGCCACCCTCGTTGAATAATCAATAACGACGAGTGCCTCACAATAGCTCGGTGCCTTTATAGATGTACCGTTCGGTAAAACGATCTCACTTCTTCTAAAAGGGAGTTAACATCCCGGCCCTCAGGAAGCATGTGAAGTTATGCCCTTAAAAAGTTGTTACAGCCGCCCGTTTAACTTGTTAGTACTGTTCATTCGTGTCCCTGACAAGTTTATCATTGTTATCTTGTTATCACTGTGGCTGGGAACTGTTTGCACTTTCCAAGCTTGTCCTTATGTATTGTGGTCCAGATTAGACAGTGTTTTTCTTTCTATGGTTCTATCTCTTTGGTTAATACTTAGTTCGTTCTGAAAGAAATTTGACGTGTGGTACCCACTCTCTCCTTTTTTGGCATTTTGTAGTTTTCTTGCATCTGAGAGTGTCATCTCAGACTTCTTACTTATACCATTCGTCTTCAGAGTGTTTGGGAATGCTAATGGCAGCCGGTTTTTGGTTATTGTGGAAATTTGCTATGAAATCTACCTTTTCGACTCCGTAGTTCACTGTTATATCCTCAAAAATAGCTTAAGATCTTTGAAATTTTGATAGGGGCTTGAGCAGTCCTCTGAAAATAGTGATTGTTCTCACTGAAGAGCTCTATATCATTCAAACTTCTTATAGGTAACTTTTTTCGGGTTTTTCATGGAC
>KN732709.1:0-10591 GCA_000816745.1 Ancylostoma duodenale | reverse complement strand
GTAAGTAATGACGTACTAATGCACTGCAGGTGTTTCAACTCCTTAGCCGGGAAGTCTGTGTGGGAGGGCTGGGAAAAGCTGTTAGTGTGTTTGATTCGCAAAAGCTCATAACCGACTATGAAAATCCTATGCTCTTCGGATCCAACCTGGCACAAAACTTTGAGAGATGTTTTGCTTGTTTATTAAATGGACATGAACACATATATTCAACAGCGGGTCATATATAGACAAATTATTGGGTTGGGCAATAAGTTCGTGTGCTTTTTTTCAGCTTGGTTCTTTGCTGGGATTCGAACTCCAGTCGAGTGAGCATCATGGACCATTTTGTAGCTCGTGCTTTACTCTTTACGATTATTATAACCGATTTCTCGAACATCCGCGTTTTGTTTTTGTTGTTTTGTTTTCTATCGCGTAGAATGTGACCCTCTAATTCGTTAAGAACGAACATCTCCGATACATCCTACTGTACGACTTCAATCGTAGACCAAATTCAGCTCAAGTGGTTAGGGATAAACTACGCCTACAGAGAGGGCTTTGCTTCTTGAAGCACAGCGTGGAAATAGATGACCGCTTCAGAGAGCTCAATTTTCGCCTGGAGGATGTCCCCCATTCTGAACGCGCAGATTTCGGAACAATGAGCCAATTATCCACTAGCTTTTATTCTAAACCTCAAAGATGCTAATTTTTTGTATCACTCGAGTCCAACTGATTTATTTTGTGAAAAGCATACAAGGACTGAGAGAGATGTAACCCATCACATTGAGAACGACCCGTCCGAATAGATTTCGCCAAGCGATAATCGAGAAACTGGGATGAAAGGTAATTCTACTCCTGTCCACTCTATGTGCCTGATGCATTGTCAGCATTTCATTTCGTTCACTTCATTAAGCATTCTAGTGAGTTCCATTTGAGAGTTGAGGCCGGGGACCAGAAATTGAGTCATCTCAAACAATTTGGGCTTTCACGGGGATGGAAATGAGAAGGTATTCCACCTCTGAGAGCATTTGTAGAGGAGGAAAGGAACTATATAACATAAGTTATTTGTTGTGATCGACGTCGTTCGTGAAAAAAGTGGTTTACATACCCATTGAAAACTGCACGAACTTATTGCCCAAGACAAGTCAGACAAAAGCATCCAGTCTCCTCTTAAAAGGAGTGTATTCTCAAAGAACACTTCAGGACCTAGTACATAGTTGGTTGAATAAAAAAACTCCATTGACTCCATTAAAAGAAACTGCTATCTGAGTTGAGTTCAAACCGAGGCGGTCAGAAGCCTGAGCGGAGCTTCTCTTGTTTTTGAATCAAGTTCCATATATTTATACTTAGAACTTGTGTCAGACCTCCCTGCCATCTCTTTATCAAGAGGCTGGCTCGCGATTGCTGCTCATGTTCATTAGCCGTTCCTAGAGCAGACCTTGACCCATCAACTCTTTCTTCTATGAATTGTATCAGAAAATTTCTGTGGAGCACATGCAGGAGCGAAAAAAAAAACTAACGAAAATTCTTCCGAGAGAAGGATACCAAATGTATCCTGTGAAGGGTACCAAATGTTGTGGCATTTCAGAATGAGATATGCCATTTGTGTGAAGTTGACAATGCTGCTCTTAAATATGTCTTTGCGTCGCGCTTATGGGCAGTTTCTGCATCAACCTACCATAACCCCATAGCAGGCGTTACCGTGGAAAGTGGGTGCAGAATTCGTGGCCAGCAGTCCAGATAACCCTGTATGCAAAGTCTCAGCGAAAAATGCGTCACTACGGCTACGGAATTGCGCCTTGATCACTCGCTACTACTACCACTTACAAAGGAACGCTACTTCATCAAAGACCTCCCGTAGTGTGGTGTACATGCCTTCTGCATGTCGAAACGCTGATCTCAAACATATCTTGATCTTGGTCCAGTCTCGTCTCCAGAAGGAGTTACGCTCGTTTTTCCAGATACACGTGATAAGGAGGTACTCATACATTATTGTATCTCGCCCAGACAAAGTTGAAGTGTGGCGCAGTGGTAAGTGTCTCGATCCTCATAGATACCGTTCCAGGTCCAATTAATCTCAGAGCTCGAACTTTTGCATTTCTCGTCCACATGATGCTTTCCTCTAAAAATCTATCTTATGCAGTTTTGCAAATGTTTCTACTTATAATTAGATATTGTGAGAGCTTGGAAGCATTTTGAATGATTCTCACTAAACCGACTTTGTTAACCGTGGAACTGCTGATGGACTCATGAATCGAAATTTTCAAGGAATTCTTTTTTGGTGAAATTTTCCATAATAGGGTTACTTGAGGTGTTAAACACGAATATGATATCCATTTTGTGACGTCACTCCATTTTCATAGGTTTGCTGTAGAATTAACAACAATTACTGTGGAAAACCGTATAAATTTGTTGACATTAAAATGATAGTGCGGTAGTAGTAATAGTAAATGATCAAGGTGTAATTATCTGAACGTAATTTTTGCTTTTTTCGCTTAAATTTTGCACACATCATGCACGGTTCATTTGAACTGCTGATCGCGAACTCTGTCTCCATTTTGCACAACGATGCTTATTTTGTGAGGCTGCGGTAGGTGGAGGCAGAAACTGCACATTACAATACATATACTGCCCACGCAAGGTCATAACTTTTTTCGCAATGGCATAAAGCAGTAAAAGACAACGAATTCAAGATCTGCAACATTGCTAACGTCACATAAGGAGGCATATCTCATTCTGAAATGCCATCGTCATCTGGTATCCTTCTCTTGTCAGCAAAAAAAAAACGGCAATTTTGCAAGATCGCTAACAAAACGTGAGTGCAGAACTCACTGATGAAATGGTAGCGTGACTGGTAAAAGAACAAAAGAATGTGTGAAACAAGCAGATTGGTACGGCTTCATTCCAAATGAATTTCACACGAACTTTCGAGACTACGTAGTTCCACAAATTGGCTAGGACACGCACTCCTGAATTTCTCTATTTCTCATCTACTTTACTCAGAAGTAACCAGACTAATCTTGTTTGGAATGCCAGAATTTTACACCTTCAATATGAAAACAATCAGCGCTGCACCCTAATAATAGCAGCAAATTGTAATACATAGTACGCCAAATATGTCCTACTGACCAAGTGTAATTAAATATTCGCATGACATTCGCTTTCATTCATTAAATAAAACGAAATAGCGAATTGCAGCTAACACAGGCGAAGCGGAGCAGGTGAAATTTTGCTGCATTCTGAAAAATGTTCTACAATTCCTTAGAAATAGCTTGGATCGAGTCTGGACATAATGATTAATTCAAATCAATCAGTCAGTTGTACCATGTGACCTAAAAATAGGTAGGAAATAAAAGATCTCGTTGCAACTTCGAAAAATAGCGTTATGTGCATCTGTATCGCAATGAGTAAATAAATAAAAAAATTAATTAATTAATTAATAGACGGCCAAACAAAAACTATGAGATAAACAAATTGAAACTAAGGTGTGGAGTGACAATACATGGTAATCAATGCTAGCAATCTTGCAGTAGTCGGGTGGTGGAGGGTTGCCACGAGTGTACCGCTTCACGCTAGGAAGGAAGGGGATCCAAAGCTCCGCCCAACCTCGACAGTCTTCGATCAGGAATACTGCCAAGTTAGGTAAATTTACGTTGTTCAGCAATTCGTATCCATGCGTCGCGACTGGATTTGACCCATCCAAGGGGGTAACGATAGCACAGAGGATAAGGATAGAGAGAACCTTCAATAGTCAGTACATTTCTCAGAAATCTGGGAGTTTATCTTAGAACTACGTATTTAAATAGTTTAGCCATATCTTCAGTGTTTAGGAATAGTTCAACTAACGGCAAAAAAATTTAGACCACTACTCACTGGGTAAAATTCTCATGTTATGGTACAGGGACATGTTTGGAATGGTTATAGAACCGGCGGTTTGAGACACAAAGCCTGAAATGTTCTCATTCAAAATGAGACATTTCACAACTAATGCTCTGAGACTTACGTTATAAATACCGATTGACCTTCACTGATAGCAATTGTACTCTTCCGTCATGTTGACTATCCCCCTATTCCTTAAGAAATATGGTAAGTTTTAAATGGAAACAAGCCATGCCATAGGACAGGCTTGATGTTTGTGATCATGCTGTGGTTATAGTCCTAAAGTACATATTTCTAGTCACTTACTCAGAATTATATGCGCTTGAGAATATTTTAATACCAAAATGAATAAAGTCAAGAAGATAATAGGTTGTCCCACAAATAATGACCGTTTTGGAGGTGCGTATTCAAGATGCGTAATTCAGCTCAAACTTGAGACTTCCCGTAGCAATAAAAATTATATGAGCATTTCCAGCAGATGTTTGCAGTACAGGAAAACTTATGTAAAGAAGGATGCTTAAGTCACAGGAGTCAACGAAGTGCGAAAGATCAATTTTCAGTACACATTGATTCACATGAATTTTCTAGACGAAAAGTGGATTCTCTGTAAGTTATAATAAAAAGGATATTCTATTATGGAAAGACGTGATCAACATAATATTACAAAGAAAGACCTAACGCCTCACTCAGTGAAATTTTTCTTGGTTGGATGTGAAGCTATATGGATTTGCAGACCCGACAGTGGACAAGCACATCTTCGGCTCACCAAAACTGAAGCGTTTTTTGAGAACATCTTAGGAAAACAAGAGATTTACTTCATCGTTATTTAATAGTGCAAAATTTCTCAACGTAGAACACCGTACGAAAACAAGTGGTTGATATCTATTCTATTTCGTAACTGCTAAGATAACATTTATATACGGAATTGATGGCTTCTAATAAGGGTTTGTGATATTTGCACTTAAGTCCACGTGTACTGTTCAAAAGGTATCCAATTTTTGGCATGACGACATCGAGTTTCACGAGACTAAAACTGTGACGCATCTTTGAGCGCAAGGTTTTGATCGGTTATTGTTATCACACTTAGCTCCTGCTTTCGAAGCAATTCAAGAAATTGTTCAATCACTCATCAGTTAGCTGCTGCTGAGGGACTTTCCACTTGCTTTGTTCTGATCTGTCTGTTTTGCATACTTTTTGTGCTAATTAGACTAAGCAGAGAAGCACCTGACATGGAGCGAAAGTTCATAGATTGATGATACTAAGCTACTACTTTCTTCACAAAATTCTGTTTTTAGGACAGATATGTACGTGACGGATTCTTTCTTCCTCCTCTCAAATCTTGCAACTTGTGCGCTTCCGCTCCCCGCAAGGTAACCAATGATAGGAGATACAGTACTGGTTAATAAATACCTTTCGAACGATTGTTCTCAACTTCCTTCTTGATGGGGCTTAGACTTTTCAATTTTGGCAAGTAATGCGGTTTTTCACTGTTGATGCATAGAGCTACTGTAATCCCCTAAGGATCCGTATCCCTAAAGTTTTTACTTTTAATCACTGAAGCCATGAACAAAAGTTTAAAAGATGAATTCTTTTTGGCTAGTACTGTGTATGTAACAGAAATGAATTTCTCACACTGTAACGTCTTTTTCAACGGCCTGAAAGTGGAGTAAAGTTCACGTCCTTAACCATCAAATGTCTCCTCCGCTCCTGGCTAATTCGGCATTGTCCCGAACACAATGCAGAGGACCTCTCATGGGCAACGTTGAACCAACCCTGTGAATCCACCGTTATAAAGCGTCCACACTAGGATTTAGAAGATTAATTAAGAAATGTCCGGGTTTAGGAACCAGAGAACATGGAGATTATTGCTAGAACAAACCCTTTTTTCAGGCACAACAAGAAAGAACTTTGCTCCGGTACCTTCTCGTAAAAGTAAAAGAAACTCGTAAAAGAATAGCTCTTCAATTTTTCTAATGAATTTGGTTACCATCGACCCAATGGTCGGACTTCAAAAAATTTTTCAAAGAGAGATACTTTTTAAGTGGATAGATCCCATTGAGCAATCTTGGTAAGCAACATTAAGAAATGAAGAATCATTGGCGCTCGTTCGGCCTACTCGATGAGGCTGTAGAGTGGTGGAAGGAGAGTTGAGACTGGACATGAAAGTCTCACAAATATTAGAATTTATCTTGTGTGCGCTGAATAATTAATTAAGAATCTGTATATATGAAAGTGAAAGTTTGTGTGTTTGTATGTTTGTTTGCGTGTTTATTTGCGTGTTTGTATGTTACTTATAGAAATCGCGGAGTGTGAACCGATCCGGACCAAATTTTGCATGTAGACTCTCAAGGAGACGGCGGAGGTTACAGGCTACATATGACTTGATCTTGATTGGTTTATCGATTATATCGATTTTATTGATTTCTCGCTATCTTTGCTCAGGTAGTGGCAAGGACATGCCTACTGGGGTTCCTCACTACGCTGAACACGAATATGATAACCAACTTGGACGAAACATCGATTTGTCGACTTTGTTGATTTTTCGCCATCTCTGCTAAGTGAGTGCCGAGGACACGCCTACTGGGGTTCCTCACTATGCTGAACACGAATATGTTAACCGCTTTGAACGAGTTATCGATTTTTCGATTTTATTGATTTTTCGCTATTTTTGCCCACGGCTGAGTGAAGACATGTCTACTAGGGTTCCTCAATACGCTGAACACGAATATGAGAAGCATTCTTGTAGAATTTAGCAACCGAGGGGCTATTCCCATTTTTTGGCAAGAATGGGTGAGAAGATATGAGTAGCCTGATAACAAAATAATGAGCATTTTGAAGGGATTTATCACGTGCAACAGTAGATGCCATCAGCTTTAAATAGCGGGGGAAATAAAACACCCGAGCGAAGCCGGGCACACCGTCTAGTGATAGATAAACTATTCGGTAGATAATGATATGATATGGTATGATAGATATGGTATAGATAAAGTATTTGGTGAGTACTCAGAAATTTGTTTCGTGCGAACAGCACACAATTAAGAGGTTTTCAGAGTTGTGTCGAGCTGCGCCGCGTTTTATGATGAAGGATATGGCGCGGCAACGCTGAGAGAGCTCGTGCGGCAAGTGCCGCGAGCACGGTGGCTTTCGGAGATTGAGGAGACCACGTGCGAGCCCTCCTCGGCATTTTGCGAGCGCCGCGAGTCGCGGAATAGAATGGTCTGGGGTATTCGTTGCCGCGCGGCAAATCCAACGCAACTTCCAAAGCGAGATGTTTCCCGCGCGCAGGTCACTTCTCGCGAATCGTAAAATGTATAAGAGCCTCTTTAGAGACCGGGCGGGCGGCTCGCTAATACTGTTGGTCGGTGCCTGATACGGTGTACGCAGTTTGCCATGACCGTGCGGAAGTGATTGCCTGCGAGCCAGTTCTTGAGTATTTAATTAGTTAACTAGTCATAGATGAGTATATAAAAATAGATCAGTAAACAAATGAATAAAGGAGTTTAGGCGGTGTGAGAAAAAAATGTTGCCCCATTCGGAGCAGCTTACAATTAGCATGTATTCAAAGTAGTATATGTATATCCACCGCTACAGTCATCGAGCTTCCACCATAATTTCCATAGTGAACGCCCTCTTGAAGGAAGTAGCTGCGCTGTGAGGCAAAACGGCGGCTCTCTCAAAATCTGACTTCAGCGCAGTTTATAAACATTTCCTTCACCACCAAAACCTATAATGCAAATGATAGCCTGGTGGTCCGAGTATATAATTTGTGCCCAGATCTGGAGATCAGAGTAATCTATAGCTTGATCGGCGCACGAGAACTCGGTTCATTTGCCCAAGTTTGGAGGTATGTTCGGGAAAACGATTGCTGTATGGATTTGGCGGGTATCAATGCAAATACATAGTTATGTTTCATCGTTGTTGTATGTGTTTCCATTTTTATCATGCTTGATCTAGCAATGTGCGTGAACCATGTTTACATATTATACTTGCATGTTACTTCTTGTCAGAGATTATGTGAAAGCATTTCTTCTCGGAGTCCTCCCTCCGACAATCGGAATAAACCTATTGTGAACAAGTGTCCAATCCATTCTCAACAAGTAGCTATAAGTCTCGAGTAGGGCATATGAAGCAACTTTTGAGTAATCTATCATGTTGCAAGGAAGCTGAAGCTGCGCACAGATTTAGCATATTCATGGTTTTTTATACTGTTGTCTCAATACAGTCTGTGATAAGTCATACTTGAGAACAGATTTGTCAAGGATTATGGGCGAATAGAGTGTGCAATATACTTAGATGTACAATATGTATAGCGCATAGGAGTGCACAGAGGAGGAGGAAAGAAACCAGTTTGCATTTGCTAAGTACAGTGACATAAAAATGTCATTATGCTCAGGCCGTACAGAGCTCCATTTCTTTCTGAATATTGCAAAAAATTGTACAGAGGCTTATGTGGAATGATGTTTATGCATATTTATTGTCCTAATCCATCATTAAGAACATCAAACATGGTTGACAGGAAGTTTCGCCATGTCTATTGTTTGGCTTCTCTGAGCGAAGAGAAATAATAAAGTTCCGCAAATGTTCCTTTTCACACTTTTTGCTCGGTAATCTGATTTTCAACATTTAGTCGACCATCAATCGAGATGTCTCCGAAATATGTGGGAGCTTAGGGACATAAAACGTAACGAGATAAGTTGGAATAGTTGGAGTATTGGGTCGGCAGTAGATTAAGGTGCCAGGTATTGATCTGCAACTCACAAAATGACATCGTGCAAACGCTAAGGATGAGAAATTCAAAGCAGTGAACAAAAACCAAAACAAAAGTTACCTGATCTCCGTTTCGTTCCTTACACTAGACGGAGAAAAAGATAAAGAGTAAGACCACCACCGGAACTCATCAGTAGTTAAAAATGACCGAAAAAAAATCAACCAACCTGTTTTGTTGTATCCTTCAGCTTCTTTTGAGGGTTCCTTGGAGTGGCTGCGGCCCGTCAACGTCCATCTCAAACTTGGGTAATTAAACCAGGTATGTATGGAACATTACACTTAGGACTGTGTTCACAGACAAGTTCGTTGCATCTTCTTAATCGCTCAACGACAGAGAAAAACTTCGCAATTTCGGGGATCGCCTGCGTGTTTCGCTCAAGCTCAGTACGAATACCACTTCCTGCTGAGCTTGTGCGTGCCTGATGGCTTCGTAGTACTGCTAGCTTCCAAATAGGTGTCCTCACTCATCTGCTGGATAAGTCAGACTATCCTTATAGTTCACTGAGCGCGACTAAGCAATTCCTTGATATCCTACCGAATATGGGCATACACTACTTAGTGGCACTTCTCCAAGCAATAAAGGCGGCCGCTCTGCTATCAGTATATTCCTATATCCTCGTTGAAAAGCCAGTCTCGCTAATTACATTTCGTATGAAAGGTTCCCTTCCCAGTGCTATCTTCGCGAAACAACCGCGAGACTTCCTGCTAGCACATTATCTCGCCTTTGGTAATGTCAGACACAGGCAATTTGTGTCATTAACATATGTACACATTCTTCAGTTCCTTCTATCACGTAGAGTATTCTCATATGCACACATCCTTTCACCAGATCTATCACTATCATAATTTAGAGTAGGACCACATGGGAACAACCCTAAGATGTGAGAGATGTTGTATCTTCATAATCCTTGGCCTACTCGTTACCGTGATGTTTATAGTTGCAGAAGAACTGCGGAATGAAAATCGGCAGGGCGGTGACCATATCCTTGGAATAGAGGCATCAAAAATCTACAGTATCCAAACACCATAGAGCTTTGAAGTTTCTCGACCTATTAAATTAATTGTTACTTTTAATTGTCAGTTATACTTGTCAATTTCCAATTTAGTCTTTTCTTGTTCCACTGATTGCGAAGGCGATGTTCTTGTTGAGTAAGAATTGTGTCCAACGAGAAAGTTATAGTGATAACACAGATGAAATATTAGGAACAAAATGGCTCAGGACAAATCAGGAACGAAGCAAAAAATAGGGCTTATGCTGGGCGGAACTCAAATGCTGTTCTCTGTAGGCGCAAAGATACTTCCTGAGAAATTGAGTCCTGAAATATATTCAGACACGTGTGAAGAGTACGGTAGGAGGTTGGGACCAAGAAGGGAAGTGAGTTACTACATGTATCATCTCGTGACTCGCTACTGGTTGTGACGACTGCTCTTGAGTTGAAAGGAAGTGCGTTTTGTGGGAGTATATGTTCTCTGTCTGCTAGATTCGTCTCCGCCATTTGCTTGTACAAAGACTAGAAATTGTGTTTGTCTGCATACAAAATTTACCAGAATCACATGTTATGTTTATTTGATCCTTTCACATGCTTACGTGGACGTTCGACAGGGGATTTGACGACATGAATGGACTAGACGTTGTATTATTAAGCGAACCATGCGTACCCATGTATCATGACATGGTTCTCAGTATTGTCGAGATTTCTATAATAGATCACTGTTGACAAGTGTGATAATATGCTTACTTTTCAGCAATACCGATGTCAACATCGCTTACTGCGTCGTCATATAAAGCTCACCCTCGGCTCAGAAAATCCCAATTTCCAGTTATTTGAAAGCCTGGAGTTCCGGCGAGCTGTATCAACGCTCGTTGTGCGTAATATGGATTACAGTAATCGGTAGATGCAGCTGTGATAATTGCGGCTCTAATCGCTAGTGTGCCTTAGTGGGTTTTGTACTGAAAGTTGCCTTGTGG
>KN732696.1:0-10226 GCA_000816745.1 Ancylostoma duodenale | reverse complement strand
TATATATATATATATATATATGCGTGGATGGAGAGGTAAAACAGATTTGTTTTGGAAAATAGATGTCATGAAATGTTTTGGCAAATCAGCTTACTGACGATATGAGTGGTATATATGTACATAGTCTGATCGCGAATGATTCTCACTTCATTTTCCATGTGAATGCTGGAACTAAGAAATGTTTGGATAAAATAATGCGGTAGAGCTGACCTCAATGTAGAAAACAGCTGTCTGCCACAAAGATTCCTTATATGGAAGCAAAAGGAAAAAATCCGAAGGGATTGTGAAGATAAGGAAAATAGAAGTGAACCGAAAATGCAGGAAAAAATGACTGAGTAAACGCTCTAAAAATTAAACAAACAACCTACCAACAAGATATGCAATCGCCTTGTATCGAGACGGTACGAGGTGCAACCATGATGGAAGCGCTGGACGGTTTTTCAAAGTAGCTGACCATGCAACATCCACTAAATGTGCCGTCGGTAAATTTCAAACGAAAGTGATGGACGGGAGAAAAAACGGAGGTTGAAATAAGATCAGCGAAAATGAAGAGCAAATGTCAGATACCTGCTGTTGGAAAGAAAGCAGCGGAATGCAGAGTGTACACGAACAAATGGCCCTTTCGAGCGTCTGTTTGTCGAGTATCGATAGCCGAAGTTCCAGCAACCACTGCACAAAGAAGGAGTAGAGGATTTTGCATAATTCGGGGGTAGGGTCAATAAATCCGTGCGTTTGGATCCCGTTCGTGCCGCGAACATTACACCGCCAAACAGCAGCTGACATAGGCTTTAAATCAAAACCAAATGCATATTCTTGGCGGGTCCCAACAAAAATCATGCTAACTGCTGCCTCCCAAAAATCTTTCTCACAACACAGTGATGAAACTTTTATCACTTCTGAGTAAAAAATTCAACAACAGAAAAATTCCCTGGTTAGTTCCATGAAAAAAATGTTCTGGAACCATGTAGTCATCTTATGCAAGCCTCCATTAATTTATTTGCAAGGAGTTGTCTCTTCTTGTAATTTCTAGAGCAGCGGATTTTCTATCAGGAAAATCACCGTATCCACGCACTATCCTTTGTTGTCCATAGTTTCCTGTTTGTGATCCGTGGGAACGGCTTCCACGAAGAAGGCGTCCTGCTGGTTGTACGGACCGGCCCCAAGAACGTGGCCGAATTCCGGCTCATCATTTCTAAAATCTTGGCTTTCGCTCGTCGTGGATTTTCCCTCCGTGAATGTATTTTTGAAAAAGACACCTTTTATTTCATCCCTTCGATGGGTATGAGTTGAAACCACAGTTCCGTTAGGGTACACTGAAAATATGTATAATTCAAATGGGATATCATCATATTTTTCTCCATTTCAAAGTGAGTTGAGGAAAACTCCAAGAAAACCGTGTTTACCTCGGCAAATTGGTGAGACTCCTAGCGCGGAAACGCAGGAAATAAAACCAGAAAGAAGATATAAAATTATTCTCATAGAAGACCTGTAATAAAACTAAACCATCATTCCCTTGTTCTTCTCGTAATTAAAATGCTGTCAAGGTCGTGGGAGTCAGATAAAAATGTTGAACACAAGAATGTCAAGTAGCTTCTTTTTTACGTACGGAGTAACAGTAGGTAACTCGTAGGAGGACGTAATGTGCATCTATCAGAAACATACATAGAAGATGAATAGAGTTTTTAGAAAGGAGGCTGTCGGACAAATTCCTAAAAGGAGCCGCATATAATGGCTATGGAAGCTTCAGCTCTAAAAATGAGCTCACACTGGCTTAACGGAACTTTAAGAGTTACCCCTTTCAAACCTACTACCATTATGTTTTTATGAAATATTTTAATCATAAATTGTATGAGCGTCTCAAAAACGGGAACTGGCCTACACAAGAAGAGGGTGCTGCATAAAATCGAGATGTAATAAGCATACTACATATTAAAGCTACAGTGAGATGGACCCACTCGCACGCGCCGCATCGAAATATCGATCAAGTATGAGAACGGTGATAACAACGGAAAGTGTGGATGCGCAGACAGTCAGAGTGCCGAGACGCAGCTGATGCGACGCGTGCAGACTGGTACACCCTGCTGGGGTCCTCCACGCAGAACGAAAACAGAGCAGAATGAGACTGGCTGAGATAAATAGCTTATCAACCTCGTGTGTAACTCATAAATCAACTAACATATTGTGTCAACATGACAAGATTCAGAGACGGTTGATCTTTTGATGATTGAAAGAAAAGAGAACATATGGAAACGCACTGAAATGTTACGAAAAAAGTTGTCGGGCAGCTCCTCGTTATACTCCTCTACCAATCTACCTACAATAACCCCAGGGAAAACTGAAAAAAGACATGTGCATGATAACAAAATGAGCTATTATCATTAGGAAATGTTATCTTGGTCTTATAAAAATGTTCCTGAAAGTTTCACAGACCAAAACTAACCATCTACAAAAACTGTACTCGGTAAGTCCTAAGTGGGGAGCGGTTCCATTGAAAACAACAAGCGAAATGCTGTTTTGTCCCCGTGTGGAAGCCAGCAAGAAAACTCCATAATATCAACACTTGGAAAACGAGCGAAATCTCGCTCTACAAAACGAAAGTATGTGACAATTGTTAGGAATGCTCTCACTCCTATCAGCAGTTGCAAGTACATGTGTAAAATAAAAAACTGTTTGAACCTTGAACGAACGCTCCACCATGAGAACAGAGCTCCTCCGCCTGTTCCAGAGCGGTGGGACGCACGTTCACACGTGAATTTCACTTGTCATAATAAGTTGCTTTATGGTGCCACGCTTGGCCCAAAGTCTGATCGTCATTTTTAAGTTTTTTTTAGATCTCTTGGCAAAAGCTTGCTGTTGGAAAGCTTTTTTTTCCTGAGCATGCAAAAAACAGTCAAAAGGTGTCAAATATGAGGACGGATGCTACAGCTGCGGTCACGTCCTAAAGAGCAAGGTGGCTTGTTGCAGAGCAGTTTTAGGCGAAGAGTAGTGCAACGTTCACAATGATGGTTTCACTGTCTGGTCATGAATGCTTTGTTTTCTTACTGCAACACCTTTGCCCCTGAAATTATTATTAAAGTATTTATTGGTAATTGTATTCATCATAGAAGGAACCAACGCCGAACAGCACGCTCTTAGAGGGTGTGTCAAAATTATGAGTTCGACGTCGTCAAATTCGACGTCCTGAGCGATGAAGCTATAATTTTGGAAAGTTCTCTAAGAGGGAGCGTCAACCTACTCTTACAGCAACATTGAACTACTTTTGATTTTGTATGTTACTCTATCATTGTCGACATAGGCCCTTAAAACTTTTCGAGAAGTGTCTGCGGCACACAAGTGGTGGTCAATATCATTTTCAGGTTTTTGTAAAAGCCCGTCTTATGCTTATCAAGGCTAGTATGTGGTTCCTAGCATGCATATGATCCAGAAGTCACCCAAATAGAGTGATCTGGTGAGCGGGGGCCGAAAGAATTTGTAGGCCACCCACTGAACTTGACGTCTCGAAAAAGTTTTGCTAGCACCATTCACAGACCTTCTTGTGGGCTCCACGACCGGGTGACAGTGGCGGACGCAGGGGGGGGGCGCGGGGGGGGATTTTCGAAGTTACTTTACAATACAAATGAAAATCTTGTATTACTTTATTTTTAATTGTTTATTTTTATTATTATTTTTAATATGATTTTTATTTATTATTTATTATTATAATTATTAATATTTTTATTAATTTTATTTTCCGTCTGGGTCCCCAAAACGGCGGAGACCTCACTTTTTTTCCCACGCCCCCCCTCCCGCCCACTTTCTGCGTCCGCCACTGCCGGGTGATACTTGTTCTTACTACGGTGTCTCTCTTTAACTGATTCCTCACAGTTTTTTTCCACTGACTGCTCCATAATGTTCGTTCGGCGCGAGGTTTAACGGAAACGGCTCATCGGGATACGTCGACCACACCTTGTTTCTTCTCGATTTTGGCGAAAATTTTTGAAGAACGGCATCTTCCGCGGGAGCAGACCAGGGCTTCGACTCGTTGAGTCATTTTGTAGATAAAGTTCTTGCACATCTTCGAAGGTCTACAAATCTTGCGTAATTAAACATTGTTGTGATGTTGAGTGTTAGCGATAGAACGATGGGTCTGAAATTGGAACATGGTCAAAGCCAACGGATGAAGTGACATGAGCAGAAAGAAGAAGACTTGGACCACGGCAAAAAATTGAAAAATCTCGAAAGGATAGGCTGTAGACAGTATGTTGAACGCCAACGAGGTTGGCAAAACTCAGGTTGGATTAGGAAGAACTTCTTAGATAAGCTTCAGAATCATCTTGCGCGTTTGTCCTTTGCACCACAAAATTACGTACTTCCTAGGATGTTGGGCAAACTACTTCATTTTTGTGAATAAGCATACGCTTTTATCCTTTTGCTCCGCTCGCAAAAAAAATGGACCACTTTCATTGGGATTATGTCCGGGTTTGAAGTTGGAAATAATCATATGCAGAGATAGTGAAAGAAATCTTCATTCACAGTTTGGTTGCCTTTGCAATACTTAAATACTTCCTGCTGATAAGGTATTGTAGCGAGAAGTTCTTTAGTTCCTGTAGATCTTGATGAGTTAGGTAGGAAAGTGTACGGGCTTAACAGCTGCTGGAGAATAAAATTAATAAAAATATTAATTATAACACTAAATAATTAATAAAAATTATTTTAAAATAGTAATAAAAACAAACATTCAAAAAAAACTAATACAAGATTTTATTTATATTGTAAAGTAGTTTCGAAAATTTGGCGACCCATTCTCTGGGGGGAGGGGGGTGGGGCGCTCCACCCACTCGCGCCCGCCACTGCCCCGTATTCCCGCCCACCCAACCCTGCTGTGAGTGGGTCGCCAATTTTCTCAAAAATATTTTTTGAAATGGGTAAAAATTCTATACTTATCTTTGCACCATCACTTTTCATTGTCGTTCCTCAATTTTTGAAAATCCTTAGTTTTTTTTCTTATAAAAATTCCCGGGTCTCCAAAGTGGGAGGGGCCCAAACTTCTTCCAGAGGCTCTCCCATCCCCTGCTGCGCCTTTTTGCGCCTGTCACTGGTATGTGTGTGCCCGGAAACATGTGCGATTTTTTGTCTTGGGGTTGGCGAGGTGCGCAGTTAGGAATAGAATCCAAGGAAGTTTGTTTTATCTCGAGCAATGAAGCTTCTGTAATGCGATATTCGAGGAAACTTGCGGAGGTGAAGAGAACACAGACAAAATTTAATTGCCCGGCCATTTGTCGTTTTCCAAGAGATAAACACCGCTAAACCTTGGCTCATATCTGAGCTGGCATACTCAATGATTACGCAATTTCTGAGTTTTCAAAGCAGAGGCTAAAATGTGGGAAAAAAAAGATCTCAAAGGATAAGCCCTCGCCGTCCACTGAGTGGGACGTGGCGAAGTACTTCACAAGGTAAACGTAAGATTCGTGGGGAGCTAAGCACAGCAGGACACGACTATCCTGTTCTTTTTTGCCATACATCTCGTAGTAACATTCGTAGCCGTCGATTGTCACACGTGGCTCCTACTTTTTCTATTCTAGGAATAATCAAGAGAGAGTGTTCGTGGTTGGTAGCAGCTTACAGCGGGTTTTCTGGAGTGTTTTTGTTCGGCGCGGAGGAAATAATTGGGAAACGCTCTGTAGCTCGAAGTGAGTCACTGACCAAGTTCTTGATTCTTCTGTTCCCTTGGTTTTCTATACCACTTTATAGTAATTAATAAATGACCACTTCTATTCCTTTTTCCAAGCTTGATTTCTTTTTGTTTTTAGCACATTTTCAGAGAACAGTTTCTTACTTTTTCTCCGCACATTCCTTATGTGAAATTGTTCTCTAGGCCTCCTTTTTTTCATTTCATTATTAGTATGCCATGATATAAGCACAACTATAGTACAACTATAGTGGAGAGAGGGAACGGATTTTTACAGCAACACAGATGGTTAGATATCAACGTTCTTAGGATTGCTACAGCATGGCACAGGCCGACAAGAAGTCAGTGTTAGACGGCAGTGCCACTAGTACAGTTCATGGAACGGAATGGAACTCATGGAACTGAATCCATGAGTTCCATTCCGTTCCGTGAACTGAATCCATCCAATCCTTCATGGGACTCATAAACATTTGGACTCTAGTTGTCTTTCATGCACACCTCTACGTTTTCCTCTCTCTAATCTATCTTTTCATTCTTTTTGGCTTGTGCTTCATTTTACTTCCTGAGTTCTACAAGTTATTGCATTTAGATTTTTAATTTAAGAATACATTCAACATTCTCGGACTTCTGAAGAACGGTATGGTCCGTTTCATCAGGGAAGATAGTTGAGAGACATCAGAGAAAGAGGGAAAGCAGGAAAGCGTGCAACAACTGGAGAGGGCGGCGAGGTAGGCAGGCAATAGGAATAGGAATTTGTCGTTTTCGGAACAGGCTATGAAGTCGGAACGCCAGGCAGAATAAAAATGCTTGGACTGTATGTGCAACATTGAAGCCCAGTGGTTTTGGAACAATGTTCATCCCTGTCAAGATCTACTGCGAGCAATTGTCATCAAATTCCTCCTTTACAATGCTTTCCTTTTCCTCTTTCTCTTACTTTTGTTTCCTTATCCAAACTTTTTCTCGTTAGTGCACCTTTTTGTCATCATTATTACAAGTTCCACGTCCTGGAAGCTCTTGTAGTAATGGTTTCACCTGACATCGTCTCAGACAATGTAATTGTACCTTTCATTGTTGAAGTTCATGTATTCATGTTATCATGAGCAAGCAAAACTTGCCACGAGACGATGGCAAAGTGTTGGCACAGTGTCTCGGTCAGGTGATATCATCCGTAACACTTTGCGCGGAATGCTGACGCATCACAGCTGCATACGAATGTTCATTCACAGCGATTCTTTCACTCGTGATCGGTAGCTTTCAGCTGGTGCTAGTCAGCCATACGTGTCTCGTTCTTCTACAGCCGTGTATCACTCTCTGATTGTTCCACTAATGTTTTCAGTCCATAGAAGAATTTATGTTCTGCTAGCGACTCCAGTCTATTTTGTTGAAGTTCCCACCACCGAGTTTTTTTTTTGTGTTTGTTTCTGACATTCTAAGCTTCCCAAAATATTATGCATTGGTCTAACAGTGGCAATCTCATTGGTGGAGATATCAGTAGCGGAACTCATGAATATTCCCTGAGAGGTTGTGACCTCCCACTAGTGCGAAATGGACGAGTTTCTCGGACCAACATTGCTGTACAGACCTAATTTCTCCTGCTATGACTTCATTCTCAGTTTAAATGACCGAATTTTGATTAAATTTCGTCTGCCTTCGGAGCAAAGGTGGGTCGCTGTCTTTTCAGGATTGTTCATGAATTCCAGCGGAGGCATTCCAAAACTCCAACTCAGTTTTGAGCTACGCGGACGAGTTGTCGTCAAGTGATAGCTACTGGCAGATCATTTCGTTCGTAGTTACGTCATTCTCTTTTCCATTTGTGTGATAAAGTGCTTCCCCTTTTTTTCATTTTTTACCGAGTATTAGTTTCGCATTGCAAGTGAAATCCATGTAAAATTTCCTTATTTTGTGGTGTACATCAAGTAACCGGCTGTACTAACCATAAACTGCCTCCATGTCTGTCACGTTGGTCGCTCTCTGTTGTCTTATGCTTATTTTTATTTTCATCAAACTCTTTTGTTTTGTTCATGCTACTTTATGGTTTAACCTGCTGCAGTGACTATAGCATACTTTTTAGAGTTATTGCTGCTATAAAAACAACGGCTGATAACGGATCTTACCGGCACGCTTTTTTTAAACCATTGTTCTAGTAAAGAAAATTAGTTGGATATGGCTCAAAACGTCTCTACCGTTGTGTAATACATCATTGCTGCATGAATTTTTGCTTCTTTCATAATCAAATGCAATTCCATGCCCGCAAAATCCGCCTTGAAGCTGAGCTTCTCGTCCTGATGGCAGTAGCTTCAAAGGTGGCCGCGTCCAACCAGCCGGGTGGTCCCGCAGCGACGGCGTCTTTTTTCGAGCACATGCTTGAATCTCATTTGAATGCCGAAAACTTGCACGTGTTTGGCTCTCGTGAAGACGTTACGGGGCTCGTGTTCTCGGTGGTCGTTGAGCTTCGTGCTCTCCACGTGGTCATTATCGGTCAATGACCTCTCTGGCGGGTGGTCCCACCGGATTCGATCGATGCCGCGGTCACGGGTGGTCCACGTCAGCCGGCGGACTCGGCGGCGTTGTGCTTAACATCCCTCATATGACTCGTGTTCTTTCTCTGCACTTTCATATTTCTGTCAATAATCGGAAGCTCTATTGTGAATGTTTTCGTCACGGTTGCGTCCTCTCCGTTGTTTTCTCTCACCTTCCTCATTTTTTGTTATTCCAGTGGTGAAACTCTGTTCAAATGCCATTTCCCAAGTACAACTATGAAGAAGAAGATCCCGAAGAAGTTGCCGAACGCGAACTAGAGAAGAAGATCGCCGATCTCGGTCTCCCGAACACCCGCGGTCCTGCCGCTGCTGTGAGGAAGTCTCTTCCTGCTGCTCCTCAGCCCTCACGTCAGTTGAGATTTCGTGAGTATCACTGAACAGTAATGAAACTTGGTCTTGTTTTAGCTGTGAGACCCGTGGCTAAGCACCCGAAGGAGGCAAAGGCCTTGCGCAAGAAGCGTAACCGTGGAGTTAGCGGCTCATCAATTAAGAAGGATGGTGCGTATGTCCTTCCTTAGTCTCAAGTTTACTCTCAGCGTCCTTTTCCTGCAGGCGGCCGTTTTGACCTCGGGCTCGACTACGATGATTTCGCTGACGACGACATCGAAGAGAGGACCGAGGACATCGAAGCGGAGGACTATAAAGAGTTCTGTCGCCAGGCTTGGTTAGTTGTGTTTTCTAGTTCTCGTCTATTTTCTTCGAACGTAAGTAGAAAATAAAATGATCTGACCCAGGCTTCTCTTTTTATGCAGGTGTGGGATCCAAGAACGTTTCGGGAGGGGTGTGATCAATTTGCTCTTCTTTTGTGGACGAGTTCTTCGTGTAAAGTATCTACACCTTTTCGAGTTAGTAATAGCGATAGGGAAAGGTAAAAAGGACCATTGGCGGGATCGCTGTCCGATCATGCGCTGATAAGTACGGGTGCGGGGGCCACACATTGTGATTGTCTGAGATGGGAAAGATTGTGAGAATTTCCTCAAGGAACTTTCCCACTGTGGATGAGCGGGAAGCCTAAAGCCACCCTGGAGACATCATGATACTGTCTTTGAAGAACTGCAGTGAATTTAAGTGTGTGTGCTTTCCAAATGTGCCTGTCCTTAAAGTGCTGATAGTATCAGGTTAGCCCGGAACTTTTGCAGCAAAATACATTTTTCGATCCAGAATTTCTTGGTCTTGAGTTGAAATTCTTTGGCAATAGGACGTGGTGGAATCTTCCACTACTTCTCAACTATAGAAATCGGCAGACCAAGTTCCATCCATGAACAGGAATGTTGTGATTGTTTGGAAAAAGTGTAACATTTGGTGCAGTACTTTCGAAACAGCCTAATATTTATTTGTTCTACTTTCTTTTACTAGGTAATAATAAAGGAGGTAAGTTCTCTTTCCTTGTTCACAACGTATTACTAAGCACTTGAGTATATATGCATTTGCATGGTCAAGTTTATTAAAATGTTACGAGAACGCTGCATTTTAAATCCGACTGTAGAATATTAACTTATCTCATTCGCTGAAATTTTCCTGTATGAATTCATGGTAAAAATATTGTGCATTCTTATTGCAGCGGCTCTTTTTCGTCACGATCCGTGGGCTTTGGATCCATGGAGTCGGATAGCGAAGCCAGTAACGACTCAACGAATGCTAAAGCGAACGGGATCCAGGTTGGTTAGGGCGGTTCTCAAAAAGAAACGTTATTCTACTCTTGGTAAAACTTGTTAAATTCATTGCGGGATTTCATAAGGTGAAGATCTGCCTAGAGTTGGTTCGTTATACTTCAGGTATCCCGTGTACGAGATGTCTTGCTTAGCGCTTTGTCCCATGAAGACGACGGGTTCTGTGAAACATCGTTGGCTGACTTGTTCGCTGACGAATATGATGAGACTGGACGCGTCAAACTGCTTCATGATGCTGTCTCGTCCATCTGCAAGGTCTTGGATTTTTTCCCTTTTCTTCAAGTATACCATTAAGATGAGTTTTGTTTCAGAAGAAGGATGAAATTGTGGAGGATCCTCAGCTCGAGT
>KN732695.1:0-10379 GCA_000816745.1 Ancylostoma duodenale | reverse complement strand
AGGCATTCGTCATCCTCTTGTGGAACCTTTGCTCATACTTCACTTCACCACCTCACCACACCCAAGCACCTTGGAAGCGGTATACGGAGGGGAATGGAAGAGGACGACTTCGTCTAACACCGTCAGCGTACGTATGGAATTCAGACCGTTCGCTCTGGTGATCTCCTCCCATCTCATCGCTCGAAAGTGGCACTTTGGAAAGTCTCACACCGAGGTTATCTTGGTCATGGTTGGTCGGTATGTGTCTCTCTGGTTCCTAAATATAAATTTGCTGGTCTCATGTGCGAGAGCCGCATGCAGTGAGCCTGTGAGACGCTTCGGAAACTCCATCTTTGTGCTATCTTTGATACGGTTGGAGGGCTTCTTTAGTTTCGCCGTGTTCAACCAGAATTAAACTTCAACATTCACCTGTTTTGCCTTTTAAGCATATCTTTTTTTTCAGTTCTCTTTCAGTACTCGAAATATATTTGCGTATTGTTTTTCTTGTGATGATTTCCTGCATGGAGCACCTTGAGTGCATTTATAAATGAATAAATAAACATCATTGATAATACTAAACCTGGGACAGTCCTTCTCGTGTTCGCAACCTGTACCGCGGAAAACTCTTGATGCTGTATTCTGCAGCATTCAAAACTTTGCTCATGATCTGAGATAGCGGTAGAATCGAGATCCCACGGCATTAGATAGAGCTGCTACTCTACTGTCACCAATGTCTTTTCCTAAAGACAACATCACTATTCCAAGACCTGTTCCATCTTTGGAACCAAATTAACCGCACTTCAAGTGGATCTTCCACGTATCTACACCGCAGCATCGAAGTCCCAAGTTCGTATCATGACTGTGGTAGAAAGGAACGGCTTGTGACAACTAATGCGTGCAAGAGATGAGCTGAGGTTTACAGTTAGTGATAGTTGTGGAGGCTTCGTTATGATACCGAAACTGATGGACAAAGAGCTTACGAAAATGGCTCTAGCCGATACGACGGTTCATAAAGAAACGACAAAACGAACATTCGATAACTTCACAGAAACGAGGGATGTCACCTTAGTGGAGACTTGGTTCCGTATTCGTGTTTTCATGGAATTGGCTGCAGATCACTTCGCTCCCTGGAGGTGGAGAAATTTCTGGAAATGTTTCCAGGCTTGGAATGGAGACGTGCTTTAGTGACAATTCTCTGACAGATCCTTTAACAGGCTCAAATTGAACTCGCCGCTTCTGGCTGGTTCCTGCGGTTTCGCGTTGAGGTTGCTCAATTTTTTTTACCTCCGAAAACTTGGTTTGGCTTTAAGATGAATTGGAATGAACCATCACGAATCGGTATCCTAATCGTGAGTCTGAATGGACTCGATATTCCCAAACACAGTAGTAGTGGATGATAAAGCAACAAAATTTACACCTTAGAAACTATTCAGAAAATTTGCATAATACCACCATGTTTAATGTCATTTACACTTCTCTCTCAGCCATTTGAACTAAAGCAAACACTACCAGGTGAAGCATGTCTGTGAAATGCTGAGGGGCGCGTGTACGTGTAGAATTTGCAAAAAAAAATCCAGTTCCTTCCTCATATGCGCTAAACGACTGGATTTGTTATTTTTTCTTAGTTTTTTCGGATACTTCAGCGCTTCTTGTGGCTACGAATTTAAATTCGAAATCTATATATCTTTAGAATCCAAACTGTTTCAAGATATCGTCTACTTTTTGCCGACCATCGACCCAATCAAGGCCCCGTCCACTGCGCCGATCAGTGCGCCATCGATGGCCCCAATCACAGCACCTGCAATAGGTAATGCTTGTATTATGGGATTTCTCAGAGCAGTGGAAATACGTTTAGAACTGCATCCACGTAAGCACATTAAATCAAGCACACATACTTGTACAATATTGATTGTTGCAGAACTGTGGAAAATCCAAAAGCTTCGACCAACCTTCATCCAACAATACATAATTTTAAATTTATCACCTCATCGGGTGGGACACAAGTGGGATATACGCATTTTTATGTACAAGCTGCAATCATATGTGGCCTATGAGTTCTTCGTGCTTTCTTTAGAATTAAAGAATAAGGCAAAATTTACATTACAAACGTCTGCGCAAGTGCTGTCATTGAGAGCACTTAGCTCGGCAATCAATCCAGTAAACACCCTACAGTTTCTATCATTTAAGTTTTTGAAGTAGTGTACAAAACAAATTGCTTACCTGTTCCGTAACCTCCACCAAAGCCATTGTATCCTCCATAATTGTACCCGAACTGGGCAGTTGTCAGAACGATAAAAGAGAAGACAAGAGTCATTAGTAAAATGATTCGAATCATGTTGAATTTGTAGAACATTGACGTAGTTTTCTGCAGGTAAAGAGAAGAACTGAAGAATCGAAGTGCAATGATATGTGTACGAACGATAAAACCAGTTGGAATGAGAAGCATTCCTGAAATTTGGGAGAAAATACTTCATTGTTGCTTGACGGTCGTCTTGTTTTTGGAGTTGGTGACAGAAGGATTATATCAGCTATTTCACAGCACTTTTCAGCAGAGATTATATGGCTCTATGCTAGAATATTATAGCTACACATTCATTGGAAGGATGCGAACCTGGTTCAGGACCAGACTTTCATTCAGAGTACTGAATATAGGAAATTTTCAGAGAACCTAATCTTCAGTGAATCGTCCGCCAATGATTCGCATTCATTGGGAAAGGAATAATCTTGACAAATTTTCTCCTTCTCTATTCTTAGACATTGAAACTTTCTATCATCGATGGGTTCAAATGTTTGCGCTTGTGTGAAGGAGTGAATCGTCATGCCCAAGAATCGGATCAGAATATAAATCGTATGCCTCAAACCGTATGCGAATGAGGTTGGGTAAAAATGGTTACCTGCAACTGAGATAACGAGCTGTGAATCCAGCTCCATTATAAGGATGTGTCTGCACACATGATATTCGTTGAGTACCACAAACCTTAGTTGATTTTCCAGTACTGTTTTTATCTATCTAGTCTATCTATTTTATCTATATATCCTCAACATTTATTTAATTCTCACTAAAAGTGTTATCTTTTTTTTTATTTTCTGACCAACCTTTAGTTCGGCACTCAACAACTTTGTCGGCAGAGGTTTTTTTTTCAGTTTCACTGAAATATTTGGAGCAATGCTACACAGTGCAATAATTTACAAAACATTTTATTATATTAGCATTGATTTAACACCTATTGAAAACATCTACTTTCCAAAGGCGGCACCCATCAGTCCACCAACGAGTGCTCCATCAATTGCTCCATCGATAGCGCCTGTGAGTCCACCTAAAACATGATCAGACGAAATACTCTTAGCCAATCGATCAATATATTCATTGAAGGCAACCACCTAAATGAGATCCTGGTGAAATTATCCTGGCAGACTCATTACTACGGCTACACACTGTTGAAGTCGATTAAAATGCGAATAATACAGGATGCTTGCGCGCAGCCGACACACACAGGCACATTCATTCGCGGCAGGCTTCTCATAAAGGGTTCATGAAAGAAGCGCATACAGAAACCTCCAACAGTTAAGGCATTGAACGAAATTAAGAACGCTGGGATCGGACGAGGTTGGAAACGGTGGTATCAGTGCAGCGGTGGATATGCGGGCTATCTACAAGGCAGTTTTCACTAGATGCGTGCGTCAGTCGCGCGTCAGACTGCATTTGAGGAAAATTTCCTTAAAGACAAGTCAATGCGACATGTACACTCTGAATAAAAATACCGCGCGGCCACCGCGAGGCCGTAAACGTCTGACATGCGGATGAGCTGCGCCCGAGCTCAGTCAGGGATGCGACTGAGCCTATCCTTCATTATATAGACGTGAGCGCGTCAAATGCACGCATCTATTAGACAAAGCGCCGTAAGGGAGCTAGAGCGCCAGACATATCGTACCAATAACGCAGCGGCACTCATAAACACCGTATCTTGGAGCTTTTTAGGGACTCGAGCACGTTCGTTTCGGGACTCGCCAATTACATCTCTGCTGGCTCTCCCGCATGCACGCGGTAGTGATTTCATCATCTTCGCTACCGGTCTCGCAGCATGGGAGTGAGGGAGTGTTTACAAGCTTTCAGGCTGCACAATGTACGCAGCAGGAAAACCACCTTTCACTGTTGCGACGCGATAGGCACCTTCACTGAAGAGGTGGGGGGGGGGGGGTTGTATGAGAACTGCAGCGTCTCGGAAGTTTGGTGGAGGCTGGACCTAACCGCTCCCCTCATCTGGTGGAAGCTACTGCCGCATCCCCTGTTGAGATCTCGCAGCGATTGTGCAGTCACGACATCCGCTCGTTTCGAGAAAGCTTCTGCACTAGCATACAAAGTAAAAGCCTCAATATATCAAGGCATGACATTGTGTAATCAATCAACAAATAGTTGATCAAAATCAACAAATGCTTAGCCAAAATTTCTGAATAACTCCCAAGCCTTTACCATTACTCTCGAGATTCGCAAAGAGCACGGGTGCTCCGATAGAAAACAGGTGTGCTGTGGCTCAAAAGTGGTGAAAATGCTAGTGCTAGTCTGATATAAATTACCGTTACGATTGTCCTGAGGGCCTCGAAAAAATGGAATCTCCTATACATCAGAAATAAGAACTAGAACGACCGCTGCGGACAGATAAGCACCATAAAAGTGAGCTCCTCGCCTGCATCTGGGCTGTGTCAGGATCGTCTTGGTCCCCGTACTGTCTCATCATCCACTCCATTGGAACAAATTGCATTCGCGACTCGTGTTACGGCTCAGAGCTGGTGCTGTTCTTTACCAAAAGTTGTGATCCATTATTCCCCTGCATTCTCAGTTGTGTAGAATGCACACTACATCATTCGAAGAGATAGTTTTTCTCTGATAAGCAATGCTTCCTCTAAAACGTGGACTAGATATATGCAACAGTGATGCAGAAGAAAGAAATGGCTGGTACGCGAAGAATTCTAGGAGCACAGCAGTTTTGAGGAACGCGCGGTCTACATCGAGCTTTTCACTTTTCGAACTTCAGCACTGAGTAGTCGAATTTTAATACCAGTGAAATCGCTTGTCACGTGTGAACAGGGATCTGAGTGGCTAATAGAACACGGAGACTAGCGAGTAGATCTCTTAGCCGAGAATCCTTCAATTTTCCTCATTTTTCTGGAGAGATAATTGGTCGACTACAGGTAAAGTTTGGGTAGTTCTGGGTTGCTAAAATGACCCTGGACGCTCAAATTTCACATTTCCTGGAAAAAGCCAGTTGTATTGTACATGTCAACTTCGAACGCCAGCGCCAAGTTTTTTGCAAATGGGCAGGGAGCAACTGGAGCGATCGCAGGAAGGCTCAGTACCGGACATGGGTTTTCGTCGAAGCGGTGTCGTTACTGAATCAAAGAGGAGCGCTTCTAAAGCCAAGGAGAATGGAATTGGAAGCAAGGTATGTCACGATATTTTTAATGGCTAGTAACGATATGACATTCTGCACTGCCCACTCTACCCAATTCCAGGACCTAGTAGGGCAAAATTACAATAAAAGCACAGAGAAGCACCGAAAAATGCTATTCCCTTAGACTACAATTCATGACTATATTGCAAGGTTGTCTACAGGTAATCCAGTATCTTGCTGGGAATATCTGCCCAAGGAAGGATGTTTAACAGGCAAACCTTTTTGCCTGTTAAACATCCTTCCTCGAGATCAATGAGTAAACTGAATTTGTATAACCACAGTTAGTTCGAAAATGGAATATCCAACTCCACCAGTATACAGCAGCCGTGCTACTATCAGGCAATGGGATAGGAAACTGCTCTCTGTATACAGAGATGCACAGAATTAGTAGACCGTAGAAGAGCAGTACATCGCTGACTGATGATGTGTTCCCATAGAAAAATCCAGTTTTATACTAACACTGGCGCTATACTCCTCGAGCAGTATAGCGCCAGTGTAATACGATGCAAGTGTCCCGTAACATTTCGTCCAACCCAATATTTGGTTGTAATATGAGCATATTCCAGTCATTCTACCCTCCGCCAACAAGGAGAAGTTTTTCAATCGGAGCAGCATTTCACAGAAATCTGCCGAACTACTGCAGCTAGAAGATATGCAAGCTTGAGTTGAAGGATTTTGTCTGCTTAGGAAGCTCTGGAACCCACCACATTCCAAATATGAATTAGATCTGGTAACGCTTCAAAAACACAACTCTGCTTATAAACAAAAGAACGGACGGAACAGAGTTGTGGGACCACTCAGCATTACGATAAATCGCTCCAAATGCACACCTATTCAAGTAGAGCCATTGTTCCTATCAGTCAAACTTCGCATATCTTAGTGTATCTGATGGAATTACATATTTGAGACGGGTCACAACTTCAGGTTAAACAACCAGCTCCATATTATAATTCTAATGTCTCTAATGTCACAGGGTTGAAACAAATCTAACACATATATGTATGTCAGGAATTACATACCTCCCCATCCGTATCCGTAACCGTAGCCATAGCCATATCCTCCATAGCCATATCCATAACCCCACCATGCTGTTGTATATGCAACAGACAACAAAAGAAGTACAACCACTTTCACAAGAGGTGACATCCTGAAAGAAGTCAATTATTCAAAAGAAGAGAAATCATCAGTAGTAATTGATGTGCCGCTGCTAGCTATGCAAGTAAAAACCTTTTTGTCAGTTGATCTGAGGGGGAATTTTGTGCAGAAGGAAGTTCTGCTTTTCAAGGGGCCTTCCCAGGAGTGGATAGGGAGTTCTCATACATGCATAAAGTGCTATCTGGACCTCAATATCAATGGCTCATCCCAATAATTGAGCTACTCAGGAATAAATTACTCCAAAAACCTCTCTATTCTTCCACTACCACCATATCGTAAGTACGGAGATTATATTACTACACCACGCCGAAGTAGGTGGTGATGCTACGAACGACTGTTACTTATAAAATGAGAAGATATAGTAATGTATTTTCGGAAATGGTCGAGGATACCGCACGGCAACAACTGTACTAGTCATCTTATGAATGTGGGCGTAAATTTGTAAGGTTGAGTAGTGCACAAAAATGTTTATGACGTCTGATTGCGCATTGCAATCATTGGTCCTTGCGTATCATATCCACTCAGCAATTGCAAACACTCATGATTAGTGCTCGGACTTCGATCTTCAATGTTCCGCTCATCTGCATTTACAAGCATCTGCTCGGAGAAGTGTGGAAGGTTCTGCGTAGCTTCCATGGTTGAAAATACCAAAAGTAAGAACTGCAAACTCGGGATTTGCGAGAATCGCCAGAATTTCGATTATTTCCCTTTAGTCAGCGTAGTTCAGGATGTTGCGAACAAAATCATCTTTGAAGTGTTCTTCGCTTGTACAATCATCTGCAGGCGACGGATGTGCACCAGTATAGAGGACTTCAAACGGCCAGGTGAGTACGGGCCAGTGTCGCGGCAGGCGCGGTACTCTGCATGTCTGCCCCACTCCTCGACTGATATGCTTTGATGACCATAGTTTCTGCCCAAGACAGCCGCGCCGCTTTACCGATCCGTATCCACCTGCTCGTTTGGAGTTACCTGTAGTCCCCATTAGCAGCGCTGATCGGGCGCAGCTTTTTGGCAGCCAATTCCCTTTCCGGAGAAGACAGGAGCAATCTGAAAACAGAGACTCGATCATTTGATAACACATGTAACTGAATCCTTATCACTGTATGTATGTGATTATTATGCTTCTTTTTCCAGTGTTCAATGCAAAGAAAGCAGTTTGTTGATGGAATGCTTACTTCCCAGTGGATGCAACAGCTCCTCAGCTATGGAATTCGACACGGCTCCATAACTCTTCAAAATTTCAGTGCATCAGGTGACAACATCGCATCATTTTGCCTCCTTTTTGTGTTCACCTCTCACTCACACGGAGGCCGTGATCATTGTGACCCCTTCTTGTGTCAAGTTTGCAACAACAAAAAAAAAACGGTCACTTGCAACACATTTAAAAACACATTCTGAATACATTGTCGCAGCAATAACTCTGTTGTAATGTAATGTTTATTTTCAAAGGTCCGCAATAAGGCAGAAATGGCTACTACTCTGCACCTGCATTTGTTGCATAAGAAATTTGCCTGTGATCCTTATTTTGGAACTGGAATGAAGTTAAAACAGGCAAATGCTGTGGCTCCAATGACAGGGTTAATATTAGTGTCATGTTAGGTAGGTTCAACTAGTGAAATGCTGGTGAGCAAGAAATCAGTTGTTTTCCGGAAGGAGAAGAAATTTAGCTATTTTTCACCATCCTAGAATGGGACGGAGGAATCGAATGTTTGAGAACGGCAAGGTCCCAACCAACGAAAACACTCATTCATTAAGAAGTACTAGTAATAGGTTGGTGAACAATTAATAAGGCTTTTCCTGCAACTTCTTTTTAGTTAAAAATTAACGCTTTTTAGAGGAGTTTTCAAAATGAAAACAGTCCTCTTCGTTCATTTGTTAAAGGTGCTTTCGAAAGTTGTATTCATATTCAGAATCAGATGCTCTATCACATCGGGAAAGGTTGGGATGTAGCATAGTATTATAATTTTGTGATCTCAATGGCCTTTTGGTGAAGGAAACATCAGTAAAGCCAAATTGGAGGATCATTCAAATTCATAGGGTAAAAGCCACTTAGATGAAGAAGAAAGTTGTCGCCCATCACATTTTGAGTTCCTGGAACTTCGGGCAGCCGTGGAAGAGGACGGAAGCTTGATAATGAGAGTGGTGGCGGAAGACTTCACAGCAGTCCTTTCGACCATCGTTGTTCCTTTCAAAAGCTTCAAAAAGCATGGAGATTGGCTGGATGAGTCCGCAAACTCTCAGACAGAAACAAATCCAAACAGGTTCGAATTTCCACCGTTTATCCAGCGAAAAGAGTAGACTCCATTTCTGAAGAATCTCGTCAATCAAGCGTCTTTTTCTTCCACGTCTGTCAAAAGTTCCTGGTCACCAAAATTTAATGGTTCAGTCCTTCAACTACTCCAATATCTTTCAACTTGGCTCTGCAGATTTTTCTTCAGCCAAAACTTCGTTGAGATCGAGAAAAGACTGTAATGCATCCCAGCCTTTTCCCAAGTGGTAAAGCATGCAATTAAGAAGCCGATTTAGAAGTCTTAACTCTTAATGGGAAAAGGGATCTTGAAAGAAAAAGTATTATTTATGCACCAACCTAATTTATGCATGCCTAGGTTGAAACGTGGTATTTCAGGGTTATCCTTGATTCCGGGAGGATGTGTTTCAGCAGTTATGTAGGAAGTCAGCACGCTAAAAGGTAGCCACCAAAGTGGAGTAAAGCCTGTGGCATACGTCACAGCAGCTGAGTGGTCGCCACCATTTAGCCACTCAGCAGGTTTCAAATTCTCTGATAAGATATGTGAATTTGTAGTATCTTGTTTCGCCGAGCGACGGTGTCACCATGAAGGATGCCATGAGCCTGAAAAACACTGCTCCACTTTGTGAGGCAAACAGCTTTCAAGTCATTCTGTTCAGTACTCTACATGTCGTACATATTCGGTTATTCGTCCACGCCTCGCATTGTATCCCTTTTTGCAGACGAACGTTATCTCTCTTTGTACGTGGAAGGTTGTTGACGTAGTGGCGGAGCAGAAACCAAACGAGAGGGCATAATTTTTTGCTCTAGAATTTGCAGTTCTGTGATCCCATAATGACGGCTTTGGCAGTGCACCGTGTTTCAAAGTATGTCACACTTTTTCACTCGGCACTAGATGTTGTACAAAAACTGTAGTTGTAAATTGCCTTTTTTAATGTCTTTGAGGTTTTCTCTTTGAAGCAAATCTAAGTGAGAGTTATACACTAAGCATGCTTTGAATAATCGTCTTCTGAATAGATACTTCAACGTCTATTGTTGGGCAAGTGAAGCAAGCAGTTTTTTCACACCTACGCACAGATACGGGGTGAGAGGAAATTATAGAACGGGTTTGGAATTATTTACAATTTTCCAGCTAAATAATGCAATTAAGCACACGTAAACATACATATTAGTACATTAGTGGACAGTCCACATAAGTCCTTCATCCTTTCTCAGAACTCGTCTAATGTTCTCGCTCTTCTTTTTTGAAATACGTACAAGAGAATTCATTCCAAATTTTTTCTGAAGTATTGCTCACAGCTACGAAAGTCCTTGCTTGAGCGCTTACTTCAATACGCTCCAGATGACATGAATTGTTTGATATGAGTTCGGTCATTTCGACGACGAATCACCATGTTCCAGTGCGGGATTTTCGTGATGGAGACAAAAATGCTCCTTGCGTTGAATTTCTGTGCTTTTCCAGATTTGGGGAGTTGAGCACCATTATGTTAAAAGGTTTATACTTCTCTGTAAAAATAGTCACAAACACCAGACAGAGCGAGTAATGC
>KN732687.1:0-10619 GCA_000816745.1 Ancylostoma duodenale | reverse complement strand
ATGAATGAATGAATGAATGAATATCTAAATTATCCTCCTTAGTGAGGTAGGCTTTTTCTGTACAGATCTCGAGAACCTCGAGAACAATTTTTGGGATGTGAAGGAGCCTTTAACAAGAACTTATGTATTACAACTGTCAAATAATTAAATTACCAGAAGAAATCGTTCATCTCTAGCCGGAGATTTTCTCATGACCAAGGTACAGCTCCTGAGCCGATGAAACGATATGGTCTGTCGAATTATGCCGAACTAACTTTAGAGCCCTTACCGCATACGGTTGACAGTGGATTTCGGCGGTGGTATAGCTAAAACACCTCAAATGAACATTGCAAAGAGCGGTTCTCATGCGTAGCCGACCACGGAAGTTTTTTTAAAATAATTCATTGACGCCCTTTGTCTAAACGAGACGAGATTTAAAAAAAGGTGAGGGATACACTCAATAACTTCGAGGAGTTTTGTATTTTTTGCTACTATTTCTTAGAATTATATTTGTCGCAGCACTCATATATAGTATCTGACCCTCTCGAGCCTCAGTGTGTGTGGCAGTTGATGATGAATACATTGGTATCGTTATTATTAATAAATTGTTTACTTTTGTCTGTCGTAAGCAGCAATACACTTTAATCTTATGATGTTGTTCCAAGTCACATTGAATGGAGTTTTCTGTCACCCTAATTTTAGTAGTTTTATCCTACCACGTATGTACCTTCAAAAAGAAACTCTTTATAATCAGTGAACCATAATTACCACTTCATTAAGTAGAGAGGAAGCAGAAGGTGGCTTTGTTCCAATTTTTCATCTAAATCGCAGATGCCTATGTTCATAGATATGTGTGCTACTCCGTGTTAAACAAGAATATATTTACAAGAGCTTGATTGTGCTGTTAAAAATAATCTATTCGTATGATACAACGGATATCAACACGTGTCAGCAAGCATTCAATGTCATACAGTTTATCCCCCCTCCCGCATCCCCACGCCCAGCACCCCTTAAACTTTATTAGCTTCCATCGCCAGGCAGGATGTTAAACGATCAGCGATCGCATCGAACATCAGCTTGTTTGGGAAATCACCAAGCAGATAGCGTCACTGCGCCATAGATAGTGCTTGCAATTTCTATTGAGATGTCTTTATGTCGTCATGCACATCGCTGTGACAAACAGACAGGAGCAAGTGGACTTTAACCCCGAAGTGCAGTGTACAAACTGTTTGTGTTCGATGCGGAAACTGCGCCTGACAACACCGCAGGCATTTGTACTGGAAATTACAACGATTATGTCGTAGATAAGGTCGTCAGCATATCTGCAAGAATAAATGAAGTCCAATATTCAAATTTTTCTTTGTGAAATTTAGAATTCCATGTCATGCATCCGACTTAAAACAGTTTTCCAACACAAAAGACTAGAAAATAGTACTGGACCTGCTTAGTAGTTGAGTGTTTCCGAATGTTTTCTGAAATCTATTCTTACATTTTGTTAATGTTATTCGATGAATTATGACTGCTATCCCGCGTAGCTTCTCCAAGTGCAAATGGATGGAAGTTTTTTTTTTTTTGAAAAAATGCCTGCTACGTATGTGGAGAGAAAGGGTCACTGAATTTACTGCAGATCCGCTATTCTACTAGAACTCCCTCTTGTGATTTTAGAAATGGGCAGATATCAGCATGCTTCTCTTGGCTTCTCAGCTGCAATTCCTGTTAATTGTTTTGAATTTTATGGAGACATGAATAGTAGCTCTGATCAATAAAATAAAATGATAGGAGCTGCCAGCCCTTGAAAGATTTTTTGAAATTAAAAACTATGTAAAAAAATTACATCATATATAGGGAACTCCAAAGGGTCGCAGACAAGGGTCGGGACCGCGGCACGGCTTTCGTGGGCAGAGACGCAGGCGTTCACTTTGCTGAGCTCCCGTGTCTCTGCCCAAGAAAACCGTGCCGCGCTCCCGACCCTTGTCTGCGACCGTTTGGAGTTCCCTGTATTAGAATCACATGGTCCAGCTTGCACGCACCGTGCCGCAGTATCGATCGGGAATGAGAATGGAAATGTGTGGAGGCGCAGGCAGTCAGAGGGCCGTGCGGCTTGCGATTTGGAGCAGGCTAGTATGTACGGGTCACTGGAGACCTCTATATGTGCTTCCAACTAGAATAAAAATGAAATTCAAATTTTTCCATTCTACAGAACCATTCTGCAGTAACCAATTTCAAAAATACAGTAACATTTTTTAAACAACGCCTTCTACTTTCATAACTTCATCAATGTCTTATTCTTTCTAGTATTTCTATTGCTATTTTTGCATATCTACAATATCATGCTCTTGGCTGCTCTCATTCGAACTCAACAAATTTGGTGAGCGCTAAACCAAACTCATCTCCTTAGAAACGAGGCTGGGATACTTTTAACTGCTGGAGGTAATAGTCTAAATTTTCTACAGATTGTTGTGATACCCAGATTGTTGAATACCCAGATTGTTGTGTTTCTGTCAGCAAGGTCATTTCCAGTTCATCTAGAATTCAATAATGACGCAATGTGGCACAGTTAATAATCCCTATGACAGTGATATGTATATCTGATCGACCAGCATCGCTCCCAGACATATCAGTCCAGATCCAAGGGCAACGATCAATCGATGGCCACAATCTGAGCTTGTGTGTACGGTGACGAATGAATAGCGATGGATGATGATGTAAACGGGTCTATCGACTGTTTATATCGACCCAAGCGCTTCGAAAGCTCAGTCCATATCTGTTTTTGATCATTATTTAGTTGCAAAAGGAGATGTACCACCACTGTATGTGCCTCTGTTGGTGCGCTAGCGTCCCTACAGTCAGATGTTTTTAGGGTTCGATGGAAGTTTTTTCATCCGGTACCTCAAATGCCTGCCACTTTTTGCACGAGATTACTAGTTATTTCCCTACTGTTTGTTAGAAAATGTGTTTCAATCCAACTAACTTCATGCGCCTGTTTATGCATTTTTTTTTGAAAATCATTAAGATAGATACCCATTTATGTCGGCTATCTCACCGCACTTCCATACTACCTCAAGCCTGCAGAACCATACACTACATAACTTGCTCTGTATTCTATGAAGAAAAAATTGGCTTGAAATTAGGCACCAAAATTGGGTCTCGTGTTACCTGCGGTCATTCTCTCGTTTTCGAGGAAAGGAGGAAAGAGTTCAGTGACTTTTGGGTTCTATTCCCCAGCAGGTGAACATTTTGATCGTCGGTCGGGCATGGATTCCACGCCACGGGGTCGTTCAGCGAGACCGAAGGCCGTGACGTCATCATGTGTTCCCCTTCCCCACGCGTGTTCACCACCAGCCTAGTGGACGCCACAGTGACTGGGTTACGGTGTGTATGTGTGAATGAATGACTGCGAGGCCCGTAAAGTGAAAAGAAGGCGGATAGACCGGATCACTTCGCGCGGTTCAGACCCAGCTGCCGCTTTCACAGCAGACATATTTCACCGCGTCCTTTCAGTCTTCAACATTTCCCTTTAGCTCAGTTGGGAATTTTGCAACTCCTATTACAGCCATTATTTTTGCCAAATTTGCAGGATAGTTAATCATAACTCTGGTATGATTTACTTACTTATTTAATTATTGAATGCACTCTAGGTGCGCCCTTGGACATGCATGGATAATGATCACGAAGGGAACAATTGCTAAAATTAACTACAGTAACAGCAACCAAGAAGTCAAGGAACAGCCATGAGAGAAAGTGAAGTTGAGGGTTACAAGAACATAGAAAGCTACAAAAAAGGATCTGCTCTAGCTTACGTCAGATTTTACGTGTTAACGCATTTGCTGAGAAAGCCAGTGAGTATGGGAAACATGGTAAGGAGTTCCTTCAGCTATTTGTTTGGTTTTGTTTGGGTTGTTATCACTCTTTTATCTTCCGACACGTAATTATATTACATGTTCAATAAAGAAGAAAAAAAGGAAAATGCCAGACATAATTCTTTTGATGCTAGAAACCACAACTGTAGAAACTTCCTAGCCTAGGAGTGGCCAGTATTTCCCATCAGTGCTTGTACTTCAGAGTCATTAGTAATAACGTTCGGATGTAAGTCCTGTAAATGTAAACTTCTCTTTACTCATAACTCCTTGTCACTGTAATGCTCGGAGAGAGGAACATTGAATTGAATGGAGTGCTCCCCTCCCCGCCAAAGAAATTTCCAATGGCGTACTATCAAATATTAAGAAAACTGAATAATCTAATGACCCTAACAATGATAATAAAATTAAAGGCGAACCAAAACTAGAAGTAGTCCAAGAAATTTGGAAGTCCCCTGTGGTTCTCCTCAAGGTTTGTTATGTGGTGAAGTGAGAATAACATGAAAGACAAAGGAACCGTAACAAACAGAAAACAAAGGAGCCAAGCATCGGTTTACAGACCATAAATTAGGTAGCGCCTAAATGACCACAGCACAGTGGAATCATACTGGAACCAACCGAAATGTTGACGCCGATAACTGCTTCTATTCTTCGGGAATTCTATGAATCTCCCTTCGCAGCGTCGCGACGTACGTAGCTAATCTTTACTTGTTCTAGTCGTTCTGTTTTTGACCCAAATTTCAGTGCTTAGAGCGTTCCTCCCCCAAGGTGGCAGCTTCATGATCAGCATAATACAAGTTCCTCGAAGAAATAAATACTAGCAGCTGCTAGTATTTATTCATTCGTTGCACCTGGAGGCGAGCCAGGTAGTGGGAACAGGGGACGTTCGCCCGCGGAACTCGTCGCTAGCTTACCAAACCACCCATGGCTGCTGACTTCACAACTCATTACCGCCACTCCTAACCGAGAGCTAAGTCAGAAGCGATGACCACCACGTTGAAAATTAGCTGAAGAACCAGTGCTCCTTTCCTGGTCACACCCACCAGGATATTCGAACGCAAACAATTCGATATAGTTCCGTGAGGATGACGCAACTAAATTGCGCCGGAAACCGTATCACTGTGTGTTGCATCAGCGTCGGTTGCTTTTATGACTCCACCTGGGAACCCACTCTTGATGAACGGATCGTGTAGCAACTAGAGACTCGAACAGCACTTTTGGCGCTTTCCGTTCTTATTTGGCTCCAACACATTCCTCTGTTTTGATCCCCCTTTTTGAAAACCATTTTCGTCAGCTTCGGAGATAGAAATTTGTGTAAAATTTCGAGAAAAAAATGATTTGAGCCAAAATGCCTGCTATTTCTTGTGTTAAAAAAGACATGTGTTGGAAATACTCTACCATTTTCACTTTATATTCATGATTTTCTGATAATTTGCCACTGAATCTTAACTGGACTCTGCACTCACTATATATTTTTATTTACTTATTTATTCATTTCTATTGTACATATCCGCCGATGCGAATTTAGCGTAATATGACAGATAAAAAATAATGAAAATATCATTTTGGAGAGGAGGATGTTGAGCATACCCTGAATGACATCTCGAGCCCATTTAAGCCACAAGAATTGAGTCCAACTTCTAGAAGATCATAGAACAAACAAATAAACAAACAAGCTCATCCAGAACGAAAAAAATGGCTAAAAGTGATATCTCGTAGCCAGTTAGATAGAGAGATTGGAAAATAGGAATAGATAACGATAAGATTATACAGCAACGTATCTGTCGCGATAAAGCATGGGAGAAAATACTGAACAATTAGATTTCCTACCTAATGTGTATTTTGAAAAGGATTCTGCCTTCGTATTAAAAAACATATACTTATATCTGTTTGGGGTTAGTTTGTCAATTCCCCTGCAGAAGTCAGTGCGTAGATGGCTGTAAATACTACCAGATCAAATACATATCTGGGCACTTTTGAATCCACTGAATTTATTCAAAACTCTGAAAACAGCTACGGGAATGCTTATGTCCTCATTTATTGCTAGTGAGCAGCTACATATAATGTTGCCCAAAATTATAGCTTTCGAACTTGAAATGCAGGGAAAATACAGACGAAGGTTTAAAAAAGATATTTTTGGTTCGGTGCTGTACCTGCGTTTACGTCTTTGTAGCGCTCCGTATTCGCTGCATTGCGTGGAAAACTGCGAGCGAGGTCTCCCTCCCTGTCGACGACAAAAACTACGCAAAAATCCCCAGCTTGGCCTAACCTTTGACCTCGTTCCGCCTCGCGTGCACCGCTAATTCGACGCTCGTCTCATGGCGTGATCGCTCTCACCTGGACAACCGACTAACTTCAACGACTTCGAGGGGGTGGGGCGAGGTGCCGCGAATCAGCGCTCAGCAGCAAACAACTGCTGATATAAAAGGGAAACACGCTCCACATCCACGTGGAGTCTGTAACTCGGGGGCTTCCCCCATTATAACTACTTTCTGGTCAACAAAAATCTTCCAATTCTGATGGATATCTAGTGAAAGGCTCCTCATATTGCGAATATGCAATACGATTACTCAACCTGCAACAGCTTTTCTCCATTTTAAGATTAAAATATAGTAAATATTCAGGTGAGCATGTGCATTTTATTAGCATTTGAACTAAAGCAACGTTTGTCAATGATGATTTCTTTTTGCTCTTGGGATTGAATAAAAATCAATTAATTCAATTTATTTAGTTAATAAGCTGGAAAATTGCTCGAAAAAATTCGGATATTCTAGAAATGAGAAGCGTCACAGGCGTTCTTATCCTTTTTGTGGGTCTACATACCAACCTATCTTTTGAGAAAATCCGAATTTTCGACAAATTCAAAATTGAATATTCCAATTCGAATACCTCAAAGAAAGTACTCGGTCTTAAGTACATGTGAGGGGACCATACGTATCCCTCATGCTTCTAGTAGCAATTTTCGGACCCCGAAAGGGGAGAAGGCTTGGTTGGCACGGGGCTAGGATCGATATTCGTACATGTAGATAATGTGCGCGACTGCTGTGCCTCTTGCTACTGCGCTACATTTCTTCCTACTTGTGTTAAACATTCTCAGCTATCAACATCTGTTTAGCGCTTGTATTAAATGAGTGAACAGGAGCGAATTTTCCCAACACTACTGCTTAAAATCAACGATATCTCTAACAATACAGAAGCAGGGCCTAGCTTAAAGCCGTCCCAAGTGTCCTACATAACTAGTTATTAAGAGCTTCATACATTCGAAAGCCTTTCTATCTAATCATTCGTATCACCGGATTTGAATCGAGGCACATGCCTAATTCTGAGGAATAAAAATGAAAAATGTAAAAATAAACACTCCATAACTCCATAAACTCCACATGGTATGAGGGAAGTACGTCCAAAAAGTGAGGATGAAATGTGCGATGGGCAACAATTAAAAGTCATTTTCCCTCCTCATTCTCATGAAGGCGAAAACAAGATTTCATCTTCATATTGTAGATGAATTTACCAACTCACTGTGCTCTTCACAGAGGAAACTCATCAATGTATGTATTTTTCCTGAATTCATCTGCATTCACCCATTATGCTACCTTTTGTGTATTTAAAGTTGTCATTCACGTTTAAGGGAAGCTCCCTTCCTTTCGTTCCCGTCCCGCTCTGCATCTGAACATGCCTAAGGCAGTAGTAGTTTAATTTCTTTCAAATACTTAACCTTTTCTGGTAAGCCAAACTTGAACAGGTCTCCTTGACATTGACGCTTATTTTCGAAGTGAGAATCACAATAAAAATTGGTTTTTGGTCCATTAATGGGGTGTAAAACCTTCGGGAATTGGCCGAACCATATCTCCGCCCTCTCTATCTCGACAGTTTTGTTTACGCTCCGTTATCGGAAAAATACCGTAAGCTAGCAACCGGCCCATACCCGTACAACCTCTGCTGATCTGTCGACCACGTGTGTGCCATACTTTACCAGACGGATGTTGGCTTCCCCTCTCTGAGCTCTCTTCTCCATCGCTTCACATCACAACGTGCGACCGCCACATGCCGACCCGCCGCCGCTGGCGGGCGGACTTTGTACTAGCGCAAGGCCTGCCTCTAGTCACTATTAGACGGGCCTACTTATAGGCCCGTACCTCTGAGCGTGACAGAGGTCACCCTCGAGGTAACAAGGCTCACTTAGCGGTCTCCTGACTCGGGTTCTCAGTGATTTGTTCTGCTAGGCTAATCTTTTCTACAATCAGCTTTGGCCTTACTCTTTCGGAATTAATCTTGACCAGATTTTCCTTCTCAGCTAATAATTTTTCCACCCTTTTTCTTGATCTGTCCATTGTTTCCTGATTCATTTCCGTTTCCTTCGTTACCTACCATTCCAACAGGAAATATGAAATGTTTAGATGTAAATATTAAAAAAAATATTAGAAACACTTTATGGTGTCTTAAGTATTTCCAATGGTACCCCAATCGCAGCATTTTTTTTCCATTTCCATGATTCCTCGACATCGCCCCAAGCGTTTGCTGGGGTTTTCCCGTCACATGGATACATACAGCTGTGCTGCGCTTGATCAACAATCGTGTGCGTTGTTGTCGTTGTTTACTCTCTCCCGTGCTCTTCCTCCGCCTGCTCCTCACTTTCTCATCTCAGCGTACCTCTTTCTCCTCTCTCCTCGTACCGTGTTTTTCTCGTCCCGTTCATCCCGTCTCCCCGTCTTATCCAAACGCAAACACCTAGACCTCCTCCCCGCCCCATTGCTCGGCGTAACTGCGATTCACTGCTTTACATCACGCCATCAGTTGTCTTATGTTGTGCTGATACTTCAACAACCTGTCCTAGCACCGTACTTTGTCTGTTCCGCGTCAGCGCCTGGCTTCTTCCGCTAGTCAGTGTTTCAGCTGTCTGTTGCAGAGTCAGGATGATGTTCGAGATCGAAGAGGAGATCCTCGACCCTTTGGAACCGCTGGAATCGGCTTCGACGATGACGCCCAGCGATGAGAATCCATTCCGTTTTCCTGACAGCCGCTCGAATTCCTCGAATTCGTTGCTGATCGACGTCGCAGAAGACGAGATCTACACGCCTTCGCCTACATCTGTCCAGGTAAGGGACTGTTTCTGACGAGCTCTACTACAGTAAGATCTCTTTGAAGGCAGGTGATTCTCGCCAAGCGAAGACCTGTCGCTCTGTAGGTGCTTGTTTAGGCAACTGTAGGTGTTTATGGTGGCATCATGCTGCGCGCATGTCAATCTATCACCCCGAAACTCGCTGATAGTTTTGTTTGGCGCCACTGTAAACACTCATTTCTATCCCTTTAGGGGAATTACACCGACCTTGAAATATAAACGAAGCAATATAATAGAAAGCAGGCTCTAGATGTTCACACTCTCCATTTTCCTAGAAGTAAGAAAAGGTGAAAGAAAAGCAGAAAAGAAAAGGTGTCCACCGCTCATGACTCTCCGTAACGCCACTTGGCTGGGAATTAGTACGCTAACTACGGAGAAGACCCCGAACCACGTGGTAATTCTTAGCGCGGAAGTTGTTGTGACGTTTACAATCATATGTCCCACAAGTCAACGTAAACTCACAGCACGTGGTCAACGATACTGCTGTTTAAAAAAAACCTGCACATCGGACGAGAGCCAGGGTTAAGGTTACGATCAGTGGACATCAACACTTTGCAATCTAATGCAATAAGACTCAAGTCCAGAGCAATTAGGGGAACTTACGCTCCGCGCGTGCGTGCGTGCGTGTGTTAGACGCGCTCTACATAACTGATGAAGATTAGACCCACAGGCAAGTGAAAGGCTTGCGTTTTCAGAGTCAGACGTTTTGCGGTCGCATGGGATTTTCATTCCTACGGTATATGTCACACCAACCAGTCTTCATGAATTTGTGGGAAATCATCCATAAACGAATACAATGCGTCTAAAAATCATAAAACCACCCCCAAATTCTGTGTTCCTAGCAGTACTAATTCTCGAGGAGACTTCTGCTCGAATTGGTAGATTGCCTGTCTCAAAAAATTCCTACAGCCGGAACGTGATCGTCTTCCATCTTAATCATAGACTTTTACCTATGAAGATTTTGTACTTCTCATACCGTTTACTAATATGAGATCGTATCAAGCAATCACACAATCAGATCTTACAGTTATGAAAAGCACTGGACGTGCCTCGGATGCATGTAAGCATCTAGTGTACTTTATTCTAGGAAAACCTTTACTTTCGCCTTTATGGATTAAGTAATGTGCCAACTCTACATATATTCACACATTTATAGTCTTCTCTTTTTCGAACATCTGAGTTTCCTGCATAAGGTCCTAAATTAATTAATTTAACTAGTTAAGTAATTGGATTTTTATGCGGTCCTAAGTACAATCACTGCCTATTATTCAATTTTAGCTAATTTTTGGTAATATTTATCTGATTTTAAGGTTAGTTTTATCCGTTGACGCAACCATCTTGCGAGTGCTTACTATTTAAAACGAGTAGGTTCCGCAGTGAAATTACCGTACGAATGCCGTTTATGAAAAAAAATGCCATTAAATTGACGGGTTCTGATCACCCTCTATAGTGTCTTGATTTGCTGAGTGATTTGTGGTTGGATTGCTCAAGCTTCAGTTTCATCTAAGTGGTCCTTGTCGTCTTACAGTACACAGTTCGCTGGCAACCTATCAAAAAGTTAGGGATTCACCTTGAAAGAAAGCACAAAATTTATGGGTTTTAATGTTAGTATCACGTGCAAGTGTATGGGGCATTCTAGTCGACAGTAACGAAGTCATTTGGGT
>KN732678.1:0-10632 GCA_000816745.1 Ancylostoma duodenale | reverse complement strand
CCCATTAGTGGGGAAATGCCACGGAACGAGGCCACGGATGGAGGATGGGTCTGCCCTGGCCCAATAGTGGGGGAAGCGCCAGAACACGGGTGAACAGATGGAGAATGGGTCCGCATGGTTCCCATTAGTGGGGAAAACGCCAGCATAGGGGTCCACGGACACGGATGGAGAATGAGTCCGCCGTGGCACAATAGTGGGGACAACGCTAAGATGCACGTCTGCCGGTGGAGTGGAGGCGCGCTACGCACTCATTCGTGTTTCAGTCGACCACCTCTTCCTCCTCCCTCTATAGTGAAGTAGAAGCTCATCGGTTGGACTATCTCAGTAAGGTGAAGCTTGAATCAGTTCAGGTGATTATTCGCACGGCATTGGTTACACTGTATTGTTCCCAAGTACTAAAGCCATGTGAAAGATACTCCTGTGCAGAGTTGGGAGTGGCTGTTCATAACTGGTCCATAGGCATGTGAGAAATGTGACAAAAAAGAGTAGGTAGTATCATTGCATCCGAATTTAGCTTTACATGTAGATGCGTGATTAAGGATTTGCAAGCAAGGTTAGCATCGCGAGAAGACTCGAAGTCCGACGTTGGCAGGGCGGCCAGACCTGTAGAATATACACAATTTGCTTTTGTGCTCGAGCTTAGCTAATGATTAGTCCCGCTTACTCGCTTGTTTGCTGATTTTCTAAGCAATTCGCATGTGTGAAGCTTTTGCACATACATAAAGTGGCTGCCCCACCCCACTTTCTAGCGTCCCGAAGGGGCGCTAGTCTCATGAAAGCGAAGTCTCCGACAGCAATTCCATCGCAGAACTGTCGGAACTATGCCTCAGATTCGAAAACTCTAAATTTCGGAAGTGAAGACTATCGTGGGTGCTGCCTTGAAGGTTGCAACCTCCTATACTGCCACTGATGTGCTATTTCACCGACACAGCTTAATAACTACAGTGTGATCCAAAATTACGGAGACTCACTAAGAGATCCATATCTAGCGCTAGAAAGCAGGTGACAATTATGTTTTGGAAGTGGTATTTTTCATTCGCCCATGCACATAATCTACTGGATTGGCAATAAGTCCGTGCGGTTTTTTGTGGGCACAGAAACCACTACTTCCCACGGACGATGTTATTCACATTGAGTGATTTGTATAGCTTCTTTCCTGATCTATTAAAGCTATCAAAAACAGGGCAGCTTCTCAGCCCCACGTTCTAAGAAAGATTGCGTTGTTTCAGGCGACTCATTTTGTAGCCCGCAACCACAACTTTCAGATCAAAGTTATGAAATGAATAAAGAACTTAACAAACTGAGCGACATATGATTGCACCAGATCTATAGAGCCAGCATTAGCGGAGATTCTCCGCGTTCGAGTTTCTTGCTAGTCATTTTGGCGAAATTTGCGCAGAGAAATTTTATGTGGACGTTCACCTCATGTCGATCACTTTAGGGTTTCTCACGGTATGGGTTGGCTAAAATTGAACATTTTTGAGAGTTAGCATTGCTAGCAATTATTCTTTACATCTAAAGCAACCCTAGCGGATAATCTACTCCATATCCCGCAAATTGGGCGTCCAGAACAAGATACAACTTCAGGGCCAAAATTGCCCATTCTCAAGCGGACATACCACTACCTTGCTGTCCTCTTTGTAGTACAGTTCCTTCAATAGACGCCAATGATATTCCAAGCCACTTGAGCTATGTACAATCGACGCATGGTTGAAGTCGAACGCTAGCAGGTGGCGGGGAGGCTCACATTCCATACGGTAGAAAACAAGGTGAAGCAAGAACTGAGGAATGTGTTTGTGATGGTGGTAAAGAGCAAATCAAGTGCTATAAAAAGGACAGTGAGGGCAAATCAAGCGAGGCTCATATCACCATGAAAAAAAATTTAAAAAAACCGCACGAAATTATTCGCCAACCCAATACCTCTGTATTTTATGAATCCTCATACTAGCGAGAAAAGACCCGCACAAATCGTAGTAGGCGGTCACGTTGACGCGGAGGTAGTCTTCCCACAGATCATCCCACGCTTCCAGAAGCGTTTTCCCTGGGGATTGAACTATTTTATAGGAGCAAAATAAGGTTTTGTCTTTGAGAGAATACCATACCAAGAAGTCCACATGATTGGAAGCTGAGAAAATCAATTACAAGGAGGCGGACATCGCTTCCGGAACAAAATCAGCGCAAAAACTGCTGTTAGGGCTATTTCCACTTCTTTCACGGTGTTCATGTGAGAGAATGGAGCTTGTTATTCTTATTATAAAAACATTCTGTCTTCGATCTCCGAGGACAATCTCCCTCATTATGCAGTCAATGATGGTGATCCGGTGTGATCCACACGCTTATGACGTACTGAAATTCGGCGTATCCTCTCCTGGTCTTGTATCTTATAACCACTGTAGGAAATCTTTCACAACCACTTCAATGCTTTTCTGTTCCCTACCCCTTTCACTCTTCAACATACTGGTAACCGACGCTTTTGCAAAATCCTATACGTTATCATACCACATGCGCCTTGACTGCACAACCAGCACAACTGAGTGACGGAACTACGGTTAATTGACGGTTCAGACATTGCCGAAAATATGTGGTATAGGGCAGGGCATTGTTTTGAAGCAGGCTTTACGTTTGAGCATATAAACAGGAAAAGAAGAGATGCAAAGCGCTAAAAGCCGAGATAATTCGGATAACGCATGTTGTGCTCCTGTCTCCGTAATTTTGGACCATCCTGTAGACCAAGGCTGCAAACCAGGCATCTTGCGTTCGGAAAATGTTTCGTGAAGAAGAACTAACACCAGTGATGATAACAATCCCTCCGAATCACAGACGTAAGCGACTGAGATACTTTGCTGTAGATCGCGCGTTCGAACCATAGGGCTGCGTGGCGTTTCTCACCCTAACAGCCGGCTCAATCAAGGTGCGAGCCAATTGGGAAGCACCTTTGGCAGGAATTGGCATCAAACCAGGCGGATCCGACTGAACGACCTCACAGTTATCTCACACCTTTACCATTGCATCATGAGATAATCGCAGTGCGACGAACAGCTTCATACGGCAAATTTGGTCGAAGAAAAGAAACGATTGTAGAATATTTGTAGAATACATAAAGATTGTAGAATACTTGTAGAGATTATATTATCCAGAGCAAGGCCAAACAGGGACACCATGGTGCTGGAGTGACATTCACGATCGTATGACTTGTTCAATTTTTATGAATTTATTTTAATTTTTATGAAGTCGAAATTTGTTATCAAATATCATCGGGAAGCGTTCAAGGCTTGGTAGGTTTGTTACCAGCCCCTGCCGAAGGCGCTTCACACTTGGCTCGCACTTCTGATTAGCTGGCTGTCAGGATGAGAAACGCAACGAACCCCGAACCATTTGAGCCGATTGTTTACTCCGCCACAATGAAAGATAAGTCTTCACATTATGAAATAGCTGGCAAGAAACGAAACTAGGTCACCGCGATTTCTGCCAGTGCGATGAAGCGATTCGAGCTACGGTGCTTTGTTAAGAGGATTAGATGTGTAGTAATATTCAGTTGGTGTGAGTTGTAGCATGAAATGAATGGATGTTTTCGTTTTCAAACTTTCTCTTTAATTTTCACTTCCCACCTCCTTCCATTTCTAACCTGGGCAACTCTGCCATCCTTTGTAAGTAGTCTAAACTGGTGGCAATGAAAATCGCCTTTTTTGTGGAATCTGACAAAACTGAACACAACTTTCGTTTTCACTATAGCGCAAAATGTAGGAATATGGCAAAATATGTGACAGCAAAATTACGTGGGTGCTGCCTTCAACCATGCATTCACATAAACTTCATTCTTAAAAAGTGAACAAGAAACGTATGAAGTACAATACCTAAATTCTAGCATAACAACATCTCTTTGGATAATGGAACGAATGGTGTCCGCTTTGCAATTCATTCATTCTCATGGCTGGCTCCACAGGTATGAGAACAATAACATTTTGGGTGTCCGGGCGAAGAAGCGATAGAAGTGCACATCAACTTCAGAGACGTCAAGCCAGCAAATTTCTGTATAGGGGATAATGAAACGCACAAGTTATACCTGATCGACTTCGGAATGTGCAGGTACATGAATAATATAGAAACCAAGAGCAGTAAAGCTTAGTTGGCGCTCTGTTCAGGTATTTCATGAACATTGATGGCACCTATAAAAAGAGAAGACCGTCTAGTCCTTTCCATGGCACGCTCCGCTACGCATCTGTGAACTCGCATAATAAGCAGGTAGGCTGTGAGAGCTTCTCAAGAAAGACTCGCCTTTTCTTTCTGTCGACATTCACTCAATGCCTTCCTTGGAGGATTTATGTCGCTGGGACGATCTATGGTCTGTCTATTATATTGCTATCGAAAATATGGTTGGAGCATTACCGTGGCGTTTTATCACTGATAGAACGAAGGTTGCGGAAATGAAGATCCAGTATAAGTTCAACACGCTTCAGTATGGAGAAGTAAGATATTTTCAAAGGCAGATTCTTATCCCGAAATCGTCGTCGATATTTTTGCAGAAATTTGTATCCGCTTGAGCTGGATAGTCTCTTATCCCTGCAGTAAGAGAGTACAGGCGACGACAGCCAGGCTGATTCGGAGGCATGCAACGCATCTCGTGTCGCGACAAAATCTCTGCTGTGTGTGCTCTATGGCAGTGCTCTCGTCGTCTGACTCAGCGCGGTGGCCCCTTGGATCAGTCCAACTGACACTCTCTATATGTGATCAAAACATGCTTCCAGGAGTCAGGTATGCCACAATCGCTGAGAATGCTGGCTTATCACTTATGCCAGTCTTACCAAGACCCAGATGCAAGCTTTTACACAATACCGCCTTACGGATGTATCATTCGTGAAGTGGTAACTGAGTTTATTTGCCTTCCTCGTTAAAATGCGTTAAGCTGTAAGAAAACGTTCTAGGCACACGATTTGGATCAGAGACATTTCTACAAGAATTCTCCACTCGATTGGGAAGTGGAACCGCGATCAACACGCTCTGTACGTGACGAGATTCTTGCTGCGTTGCAAGAAATAAATGGTAAAGCATGAATTCAGGTAGCGGACAGCTGTGGCGATTATGGCGGGGGACTAATGACAAATTTGATGCCGGTGGAGCAGCCTCTTTATGAATGTGATGGCGAACAGTCGTTCTATTGTTTTTAGGGATCCCTCAGTATTCATCAGTTGTAATTACTATAAGATTAGCCTTGTTTATGGAGATTTTCTAGTGTCTGCTGTTGACAAATTTATTCTTTAGTTTTGAAAAGAAAAAGAAACAAAGGAAACGTTGGTCTCTAATGTCTCACGGGAAGTGATGGGGTAGATGATAGCTAGCCTTATTCTGTTTTTCGCCGTTTATCTTTTGAGAATGTCTCATTTTTTTTTGTTTTACCTCAAACGCGTTCTCATTTCTGTCTCTATATTCAAATCATTCAAATCATTTAAGCAATAAAACCTTGAAAATCATCTCAAGAATTCGTTCAGGTCATATAGAACAATAAGCTTGGCTTTGTCACATGATGCCCCACTGATCTTAGAGACCATTTCCACCCATGAGGACACTAATTCAGCGCTTTCGGTCTACTGGTTGGGGGAAAATGACTTTAAGAATAGAAAACAAAGCTACCACAGCGTTACTTACTAATAAGAGCGGTCATATCTCGTCATATAGATTTCCAAAGCGCTATTTTGGCTTACGAAGCTGAACTTCCATAGTTTCACCGCATACCTACAGAACGATCTTTTCTATCTATTAGGTATGTGGAAAAGTTTCCGCCCTCTGGCGGTAAACAGTTATAATAGATAGTTATCCTGGCAAAAGCTTTGTGAGCGATGCTTAGTTTTGTTGGTTTGACATCTCTCAATAATATTCATCAACGTCGTTGTGTTTTACAGCCATAATCATGTCGAATTTGAACCAAATAAGCATTTTTTGTCACAGAAACCCTACCGTAACCCTACAATACGGAGTTGCGGTACGGGGTGGATAGGATGTTTGTGTTCAGCACCTCAAATAACCCCCCTGTACAAAGTGTCGGCGAGAAAAACTTTTTTTGAAAATTTTGGGGTCCCAATGTGAAGTAGTGCCCTCTTGGCAAATGTCACAAGAGCCGTCAAGGAAACGGTTGAAGCACTTCGCAGGGATGTGCTGCCCCATGCGGTTTGTTCGGCAGACTATGCCCCGTCAGGCTACCACTTGTTTCGGTCGATATCTCACAGGCTTTCCGAACAGCGCTTCCAATCTTTTGAAGATGTCGAAAAATGGGTGAAGGAATGGATCGAGTCGGAGGACGAGGCTTTCTACCGCTGCGGCGTCCGTCTTTTCTTAGAAAGATGGGGAAAGGTTATAGCCAACGATAGCCAATACTTTGATTGATGTATCTGCTTTGTTTCTTTTCCAATAAAGACTCAATTTTGCTCAAAAAAGGGTGGAAACTTTTTCACATACCTAATATTAGTTAAACTAGATATTTCCACTAGAGGCAAGTAACCCGAAACTCAACGGTGGCGTGATCACTTCCAATGGGAGGATCAAGTGTCACTCCACTAACTAGTGTAGTAGCTTAGTAGCTTTCAACAATATCGTGAAGTAGCAGTGGCACACAGATTTTCAACAAGGACAGGGTATTCAACTACCTCAAGGATCGGAAAGACTACAGCAAAATGATCTATTTATTTTCGTTCGGTGGAGCTTTGCAGGTGCATTCCCTTGCGCGGCTTTCCTTTCTTCCTCACCAATGAGGTCCGATATGCCTGGTGGTTCTTGTTGGGAACGGCCAGCAGGCATCTAAAAGAAGTAGTTGGCATCTGATAGCGAATTTCGCAGTGGTTTCATGATTTCCATGGGGAATTGACTTACTAGACGTCTTCAGAATGGCGAGCATGAACAGCTGAAGAAAACTGAGGACTAGAGGGAGTTTCTAAGGGAGAGAACAAGAAAGAGAAAACAAACCGTGAGTACGGCCCAAACTTTCATAGCGTCAATTGCAGAGCACCTCTGTTGCACTCACAGCCAGGAAAGCTCCTTTTGCGAAGAGCTCTAAATGACCTCAGAATAAGTCACACATCTATCGCAGTACTAAGCCGACAATAGACATTGGGATTACCCAGGGTGAACGTGTTAATGCCCCCGTAATGGGTAAAACTTGGGGATGTTGACATGTTTACCGTGGGCAATTTCAACGGTGCACGCTGCCTCTAGCAACATTTTTCGTTAGTATTCCATGCACAGGTTTCTTTTGAATGAGAAGACACCAAAAGGGTGATCAAAACAACATGCGTAACGTTCGATGCGTGTACGTCTTCATCATGAAAGATAGGCCTAGTCGCAGCTCTCACGCAGCTCAGACGCAGGTGAGGCGCACGTGTTCGTGACCTCACGCTAGCCACGCGGCAATTCCAGTTAGGGTACACATGTATTTTACCGTGAGTAATTTGAATGAATGCCGCATTAATCCGTTCCCACGGAAAATCCTCCGCAACATGAATTCGCAGGATTAACACGTTTCCAAAGAAAGTCCTCCGGAAAATCAATTCGTGCGCCTGGCACGTGATTGGAGCACGCACCTAGTATACATTGCACTGAAGAAAACCGCCTTGCAACGCAAACGTGTTAAAACCAGGTTTCATACGCTGAGCATGCTATGCTTTCGCCTGCACTCTCTTGCCGCTCGCCTAGAGTAGTAAGCCTTTAACACTGCCTGCTGGCTCGCGATTCCACTGTTTTAGAGTGCTGCGGTTCTGCCCTAAACTAGGCTTGTTTCGGGTGCTACCACCGACGGCAGAGCAGGCGCGACACACACCGTGAATTCAGATACCGCGCGGCCGTCGCAATTAGTCGCGGTGCCGCAAGCGCATACTTATAGTTGAGGCCATTCCCTTGCAATATCTATGTCCCTGAGTGGAACATAGGGGATATCGTGAAGTTTCGCTGCATCGCCGCTGCACTTGGTTGATCAAGAGTAGAGCGACTTGCCTGAAAAAGAACCCAACAAAACCCCATACACTGTGAGCGCTAAATGTATCCGCACCTTTAGCAAAAATAAATAGTTTGTTGAATCTTTTATGCGTTGGTGGGCATACTTGAACCAAGTAAATGTCGACGGAAAAATGTAGCATGAGGATGTCAAGATATGACAACGAAACAGAAGGAAAACGTTGAGATCGCCACGTATGAGGAATGAAGCGTGGAACACACTTAAATGACATTCTTCGCAACAGTTTATGGGCTACGTTGAAGCCCACTTTAGTCTGTTTAATTTCCGCCACGTGGTGCTAAGATTTGCGGCGGGCGAAAGCATCGCCTTTGAGACCAGGAGGTGGGCCGGTTCAAAATGGAATCTGTGATGACGTGTCAAATCTCACAGGCGTCAAAATGCAATTGATTGGAATAACATCCTTCGACAAATCAGTGTATAGGAACATATTTGCCTTTTCATATATATTACGTCCAACGTTGTTTTGGCTTATTTAGACGATTTCGAGGAAAAAGAAGAGTCAAAGCCGGCACCTGTCAACAACCTCGACCGCATTAAAGGCAGCAGGAGTCGAAATCCTCGACTCCGAATTGAACCGCTAATAGTGGAATACATTGCCAGCACATCACAAAAGTTCACCGAACACAAAGAGTCACGACTTACCCCACACCGCGAACGCAGCTGCCTCTCATGCGCCAGCGCACATAGGCCGCGGGCGCTCGGTACAAGCGTATGGGGCCTTCGCGTGGCGGGACCCACGAGTGTCAGATGTCGCGCGCTGAGTCGCACGGGAAACAACACCACGATTTCGTGGATTTCGCGTACGTTTCGCGCTGTTTCACTATTGGATATGAGTTCTAGGTCCCTCAAAACCCCAAAAACCACCAAAATTTCAAACGCGAAGATTTGAGGGACCTTTAAAGTGCTAACAGTGGCTTATACTATAAGAGTATCATGAAACTAACGCAAGAAATGATGACTAACCAACAGAGAAATTCAAATCGCAGTCACGAACCCATATGCCTCAGACGTGCCCGTGATGCGAAGATGCGCAAGCATACGCCTCCTAATCGGAAGTCATGTGGCAGGGAAGCTAATCGCATTTGAGAGTATACAATGACCTTTCTCATGCAATGGTGAGTTCTTGTAAAGTGGCGTCGTTGTCATAAAGGCTGCAGCTCTTTGATCTACAATAGTCAAGAAAACGTTTTCTGAGCGGATTCCAAATATTCATCGAAAATAGGTTTTGCGCGATGACAGGTCGAGATCAGATGCAGTGAGCACTGAGAAAATACCAAAACCTCTGAAATCACTGGCCTTTCCCCCCTTTTTTCATTTTTTTTTCAAAAAATGTTGCCAATTTTGTTGTCAAAAATCAACATCAAATCTTTCGCAAAGAGAAAGGCATTGTTTTGTTAATTACATCAGTCCAAAATCGTGCTGTCGATCCCCGGAAAAGAGTAAAATAGCAGTTTTCCCCAATTTCTACACAGGGGCGTTTCGCATGCGGATGGTAAACATCCGCTGATCTTAAAGGAACGCTTATTTTCAGAAAAGTTGCAGTTTTCAGAGCTTATTTTTCTGTGATGCCACCTTAAAAGTAATTTCGTGCCTTGAGTTGGTCTGCCAGCGGGATTCTTAGTCTCCGAAATTTTTCTATCACCTCAAGTTTCTTAACCTTATCCATGTTTTCATAGGCATTGCAATTACTCACACTACTATCTAATCACGGATTCTTACGAATTATTGTAGTCACAGAAATGTAGTAAACCCTTTATTTTGTAAATTTCCATGGTATAAAAAACATATAGTTGTTTCTGAAGAAAATCTAGTTTTCTCCAGCTTATTTATCAAGCGTTTGTATAATGCATGAATTTCGGAAGAGTAGGAGGAATTCGATCGAAGCCGTCACAAAATGAACAAAAGGGTCAACCGCAGAAAATCCAGAAATGAGGAATGGAACGGTTGAAACAATAAAACATAGTTCACTCAGATTTCACTCAACTAATGCAGAGTGAAAACAGTACTGTGTGTTTCATGGCTGGTGAAGATAAAGGACTGTATTTTAACAAAAGACAGTCTGCTCATTATTTCAAGTCGTACAGCACGGCTCAAAATAACAATAGCATAAGCGTTCACCGTCATCATGATCAGGAAATACACATCGAACTGAAAATCAAATGATTACTTCAGAAGTCTTCCAATTCTTAAAGGAGAGAGTATGTTAGGAATTGTGTTATATTAGGAACAGCACCTTGTAAAGTGACGCACTCTCTATGAAACTGTACACAGGAAAGAAAAGTATTGTCCTAACCTGAGATTCAATCCATATAACAATAGGGCACTTTATATCAAAAACGAGAGAAAGGTCATAAAACGTCTGCAATAGTTCTACAGGGCAAGTGATAGCAGTGAGAACGACAAGTTTCTGAAAAAGAAAATTGGATGTTGGAAACTGTTGCACAGTGAGAGGCAACCGTTCCATTCCTCATTTCTGGATTTTCTGCGGTTGACCCTTTTGTTCATTTTGTGATGGCTTCGATCGAATTCCTCCTACTCTTCCGAAATTCATGCATTATACAAACGCTCGATGAATAAGATGGAGAAAACTAGATTTTCTTCAGAAACAACTATATGTTTTTTATACCATGGAA
>KN732672.1:0-10643 GCA_000816745.1 Ancylostoma duodenale | reverse complement strand
GTCAGTAAAATAGGTATCGTACTATCATAGTAACTGACCTGAGACCTAATTCAACATACTTGGGACTTTCGAGAACGCATACAACTCCTTTTGTTAATGTGTACCCCAATTAGTTACTCTAGAAAAGGGAATGTGCAGTGTGTCACTTTTTTTTCACATGAACCAGAGGTTGAAATCTTGAAGCAAAGGAAGGATATTATAAAATAATGATTGTGATAAGTTGAACCCGAGTTAATTTTGCATGGAAATTCTTCTGCCACCAAACGGACAAAAACTGCACATTTCCGGAAAAATATAAACTGCCCCATTAAGAATACAAAGCTCAGATACCGCTGCGATGGAAAGGGTGACAGTACCAGCCTTTCTATGTTAAAAGCTGGAAAATACCCGAAATATAGAAACAAAACCCTTGTAATATCCATAATCAGCACTTCGAGTATTGACGTTTCTAATAGAATGTTTCGGCGAAGGTGAAGCTGATTCCTCTCAAGAGCATAAGAAAAGAATAAAGTTGAGATGAGCTTCGAGTAATTCTCTGGTGAATACTGAGCGTCCATCAAATCATGCATCTTAAAATAGGGGCGCTAGCCAGCGAAATTGAGTTTTTCGCCACTTACAGGCACACCTCCTGTGAAAGTGACAAAATTTAGATTAACATCTGTATCGAATCTGCCTAGAATGCCTAGCGCTACTGAAAAATAAAGAGCCGACGCTACACAGCTTAACAGATTGCTAATTCCTTTTTTTAGAAGCTCCTGGAATGGACAGTTGTACTGCCCTCTCGGTTTCTGGAGACATTAATTCCACAGTGGCTGGACCTCGTGAAAAACACACTCTAAAAAGCCCAGTTTTCAGTAGCGACATATGCTGGCAGGCACGATCATACATACAAAACAACAACTTGGCTCACACCCACTCTTCTCATTGGAGAAAGTCCGTCGGTGAAGTGTCACTCTCTAGACACTCTTTCTCGTTGCTGGCAATGTTTTCTGCACGGGCTTTGGACAACGTCTACACAGTGTCAAGAACAAAAGAATGCCTTTCCATCCATTAATGTCGAAGACTGCTTCACTGTTGGATTTTCCTATGTCGGATGACAGCTTGCACAATCTCCGCGCTTTCTGAGCCCTCTTGCTGGGACAAATTCTCCAAAAATGTAACCCGAAACAGATGTTTTAACAAAGCTGCAAATGTACACGACCACTTGAGTTCTTCATGTATGCATTGCAAATCGTGACATTGGTGTAAAATGCAACCATTGGCCAGCCTTCGGAACAAATCGCTCATAGCTGCGACGTCAGGATGAGCTCCCTCTCACATAGCAGCGTCACGATATCGCTTTGAAGCAGTCGAGCGACAGTCCTCGAAACATGTCTTCTGAATTGTTCCGTAGCACAAAGAGTGAATCACCTAGGATAAACCCACCGTACTGCAAGAAACCTTAACGAGTTGTAGGTTAACTGTGATAAACAACTCTTTCACAATTTTCTTCGTGTTGTCGCGGCTCACTAATTTTACAGTGTAGAGTAGGATGTAGGGTGCCGTTGGGTCAAAAGCAGTCACTCGGATCGTAAATGTCTAGGCATTTTCTCCAAATCACCCAGAAACCAGCCATTTCTTTGGGGAGTCGTACAGTTGCTGCCAACGGCGACAGTCTTCGTCGAGCACAAACATGTCATCCTGTGCCGAAGCGGTTTTCTCCATGACACTTTTAGGACTCGGTTAACGCCCGACCTGGAATGTCGACGTCAAATAAACATGTGAATGGAAAAATAACAATTACCAGATCAATAAATGAGTATGGGTCCAGCATCAGTCTATAAAGTAGATAATCCAACATTGTTCTACAGAAATAAATAACCTACAAAGAAAATAATCCAACACCATTCCACTAAATAAAATAGAAGAAATAAATACAGGTTCCGTATTAGCTTGGTTTTGAATCCTTATTTGTGATTACTGCCATAGCGCATTTTAAATATGACTTCGTTGCGCACTGTGCTGAAGAACACGCCGTAGACGCCTTCTATAGATTTCTCCAATCTCTGCCCTGCAGTCGATTTCTTGTACGCTTCAAATCGATAAATACGAGATAGTTTTGAATCCACAACCAATATACGAGGGTCTAGCACAACGGATGACAAAACAATTTATTTTGAAGAAAACTGACAAATATACAGACGAATGAGAAGATCGCAGGAGGATGGGTGTGGAGGTAACAAAGAAAGAATAAGCAGCCTAAGTTGGCTACTGCCAAAATTGGAAGCGCCCAGGTTTGCCCCATTGATTACTGGGCCCGCCCATATCCTCAGGATGCGCACCTGGCAGGAATGTAGGGCACCGCACCGGCGCGGACAGGGCATGGATCAAAGAACAGAGTAGAGAAAACTTAATCCGAAATATATTCATAACACTGCACAAATTGATTTGGAACGACCACACAACTCCTTGCAGGCGGTCTTCAAGGCCTGTCTTCTCATACGACTCACGAGTACATCTGATGGAGTCCTCCAGGTTCAGGATGAGAAAGGACGGAAGTTGTGGCACAAACAGAACTCATCTTTGTCTCGTCCTCATAGCCACGACCATAAAAAGGGAAATGTATGCAACATAATTGTTCACCATCGTACCTTGAATAGAAGCGCTCTCCTTAATACGAATGCTTTCAATAAGAATCTATATGCTTAATCACGCAGAGAGCCTTAGTTCACTTACCGCTAGTTCCTTGACATAGTTATGGTACTGGGCAGAGCGATATGTCTCGCTTCATCCTGTATACTTACATTTTCCAAAATTCAAATTCCGCATCCGCTTCTGCCATCCACATCTTGAAAAAAAAGATGTGTTATGCAAGCAGTGAACTAAGACAGCAGGCTGAAAACGACGAAGAACAATTGTATTTTGCTCAGATAGATTTATATATGAGGACCCTTATCTCTTCTCACCTTCAAGTCCAAATGGTTTATTTAATTTCATTATAGAAAGTTAAAAGATTGAGTGATTTGGGATCTGCTCGTGACACTCTTCTGCTCTACACTATAACAAAGCTGCATATGAGTCAGCTGTTCTGTGGTTGAATGGATTCATATTATCTTCTACAGTAGAGTGTTGCAAATTCCACCGCATTGCAACCACTAAAACAGGGAAACACTAGCACACATTAAGAATCACTTATTTTACCTCAGTATTACCTACATTATTTTGCGGATGTGAAACTTGGAGCATGAATAAACAAGAATGAGGCTTGTAAGTAACGTAGAGGGTAATAAGCAAAATGTGACCAAAAAGAACGGAGGGGTAAGAGAAATGACCCAGCTTCACGGGAATGTCAATCTGTCTTACAAGAAGAAAAAGCATGAGCATGTGTCAAAAATGGACGACAATCGCTGGACAGTGCGAATTTTGTACTGATGCCAAGAACAACAAAATGAAAAACCACCCCTGCCTGGGAGGCGAAACAGTGGCCGGAAAAGGGGTGGTAGTTATCCGCTCTCATGTCGTAACATCATGTTCACAACATGACACGAGGCTGGCTCACGACGGGACGCTCCCAGCTTCGCGGTGAACCCCATGCTAGAGCACGTGAGAGGGGCACCGCGCAAGGTGTTGCGAAACTGTCACGTTGTTGCGGCGGGGGAGAACGTCCGTTGTGGGGTTCTTATACCTAGGCCGGTTAAGCTTTGCGGAAGATAACAAACTCCGACTCGTAAATCAGTCGATATAGAAGCGCGAGCTGATTACGCGGACAATGTCGCATTCGAGAAAGGATTTCAACAAGGACAAAAAAAATCGATGCAAAGCCCGAAATTCCGAGTTTTGGGAAAACTGGTGACGTAATAAACGAAATGGGTTGTTTTGTACATTATTCGATTGAGAAAACCCTCACTGCATACCGGATAAAGCCGCATTTGAGAAATGTAAATACCATGCGCGCGACAGACGTCAGGCACCCAGCCGTGACGTACACCAAAATTTCCAGATTTTCATTCCCGACTGTGAGCGTTGTAAGTCACCGGTACCGAAACTTCGTGCATTTACTACTACAACTACCACATTTACTACTCATTACCACAAGTACTATTCGCGGAGCTCATCCAAATATTTCTGAAAATTCGTCTCAAAAGTTGAAGCAAACACAAAACTTCGGAGTCGATTTCTGTCGTTGATTTTTGAAATATGTAGCAATTTTGCATATCTTGCATAGTACTTTTTTCCTCTATCCAACCATGGACTAAATTCAGCTCATCTATGTCAGATCCGAGGAAAAAAGGCTCCCAAATTTGAAGAAATCTTGAATGTTCGTGGCATTGAAGAAATCCTCAATGTCCGTGGCAAACGTCGTGAGTTAGCTCTTTATTCACGCAATCAGTCTTCTGTCTTTAAATTGAAGAAATCTGCTCTTAGTCTTAGTTTAGGAAATACTGGAAAGTTCGCAATCTATTTATCGAATCTATCTTTTATTCTGCAACTACATATTACTATATTTGTCTGCATACTATGCTTCCTCTGTATTGTGTGTTCTGGTCCACCTTTCCAAGATCTACCTTGCAATCATGAGAACACTCCTCAATGGCTGGTATAGCGGTCGTGAAAAATTACATCACTTCCCTTCTTGCACTAATTCCCTTCTTCACCATCACATAAGGCTTGTTCTCTTCGCCTCAAAATTTCAGCTATTGACATCTACACTTACGCTTCACATTAATACAATACAGATTTTAATGCTGGCTAGTCGCTTAGCCACAACTTGCATTTGAATAAACGAAACAATCGTATCTCGCGTGCATAGTCCCCGCAATTCCTCCGAAAACTTCTCTTTCAGCTACAAAGCTAAAAACCGAAAAGTTCAGGCACGCACCTTCTGTATTTGGAGTCAACGCTCACTCATATCATGAAGTATCCATACAGAGAACTCCAAATGGTCGCAGACAGGGGCGGGACCGCGCCGCGGCTCTCTTGGGCAGAGACACGACCGCTATGCATGTGGCTCTGGTTTCTCTGCTCTCTGCCGCAGAAGCAGAGAAGCCAGAGGTACATGCAGAGCGCTCGTGTCTCTGCCCAAGAGAGCCGCGGCGCGGTCCCGCCCCTGTCTGCGACCGTTTGGAGTTCCCTGTATGTCGTATTTCCTTGCCTTTCCGAGAAGACGCGAATAAACTACTGTTTTGTAATGACGCTGGAGTTCCTCTGCCAGCTCATTGGTGTCACGACGCGGATTCTATTCATTCAGCTCCAGTAGGCGCTCCGCTTCGACTGATCGACGAGTTCCTGTTTCATCTCAGCAGGAAGCGCCGTCTTCAACCATGCGGAACCAAACCTTCACCACATACTGCAGCACCCACGGAAATTTTCATGTCTGAGATTTTGACCGTTTTGGAATCTTAGCAGTTGTCCCACCAATTCTACATAGACAATATCACGGAAAACTCCACCGTTCACAAGATATAACTAGTTGAATGTCCAAGATCCAGGATTAGCAGGATCAGCGTGTGGTCGTTCGATCGAGCTATGCCGGTAGGGGAGCGTTGCTGCCAGCTGATTTGGTGGGCAGCCATTTCTACATGTCATTCAAAAGCTATACCTTAGTCCCTAGCTCATTTTTTGTTTTATTTATTCGCATCTATCTGTTATATTGCAAGGAATCTTATTCTTTAGTTATCATAGTTCTGGGATCGTTTTACAATTCGGTGGTGTTTCTGCGACAACTTAATTGGTCAGATCGTCTTTTTAAAAGTTTGTTTTCTTCCATCAATTCCAGGAACGCTGCAAAACCGGGCCTAAAATCTATTTCGCCCGCAAAACAGCTGACAAGAAAGGCAGCGGTATCGACTTTTTCGGATCGGTCCACATCACAAAGTAGCCCAATGGATTTATTACAGGATCAAACTCAATTAATATTCAAAATAACAATCGAGGCAGCCTAATACGGGCTCATGAATACAATTAAATGAGAGAGTGTTAGAAAATGAATGGAAATTAATAGAAAACATAATCAAAACGTCGAATAGGAAAGAAAATGAATACCATAGGAACAGAATGCATCACGAACTATAATAAATCTAGAAAAAAAGTACAACTAATGCTTAGGTGAAACTAAAAACAAGTAGTCTGACTTACTTGGGTGGGAGCTGTCGAGATAGGCTTAGATGTAAAAGGTGGATAGAAGATTCTCTCCTCAGATGGAGGAATCTCTGAAAATATCGATCCCAGCCTCTTCCTTTGCTTTCTGTGATAGTCATTGATTCCTCCTCTGCAAGCGCTTCAAGTTGTGTCATCATTTACACCATTTTTGTTGGTTAACGATGTTTCACCAGTTACCGTAGCCACCTCACCCATAAATATATAGAGTCAAACTTCGATTCTGGTTCCGAAAAAGTGTTCATTCGCAAACCTTATCCTGCGCAGCTCCATTCTCGAGGTTCTCATCTTTGTCTTCCTCGTTCTTGAACAGTTTCTCCCGATGCTTCTAGCAAACGATGCTGCTATATTGACCTTTAGCTGCATTTCATCAGCTTGTTCCTTGATGAGGTTCTACGGATATGTTAAGGCTAAATAATCAAGAATAATTTGACTTATTTAGGACAGTTTCGTAGGCAAATATGGCAGAATCAGCTGAACTGGGTACGTTTCACTTGCAGGAGGGAATCTTGTGAGGATTTCCGTCGTAGATGACATTATAGTTGAGATGGAATTTTTGACTTCCGCACCCAGCCAAGCATGTCATTGCAGCAATGCTCCATCTCCAGCTACCTGCTCTCGAGATCTTCCAGGCGTGAGAATACTTGCCTGGACATAGTGTTGAACGCAGTGAGAAGCTTATCCATTTCAGAGGAGAGGAGGGTGATGTCAGAGGAAGTGGGAAGACGCTTATCAACGAGAGGTTTAGAGTCAGAAGGATCAACACGAGTGATGCGAGGATCAGTGCTTACACAGTCAGATTGCGAATTAATGGAATTCAACAACATTTCACATTCCTTTTCAAAGGCGAGCTTGCTAGAGTTGGTATACAATACAGTTCCACCATAAACAATGTATAGAGAGGTTTACCTTTAACAAAGTGAACCTTAGATACTTGGTCAGTTCTAACAGCACAGTAGTCATTAGAATCAACAAATTTTACCATGCCACACATGATTGAAAGAGAGGATGCTCAGAACACAGAATGAGAGCTACAGTCACTACTCCAACTACGTTGAGCAGACGTTGAACGTTAACTGATGTTATCTTATTTCGCGCCAAAGACTGGAAGATTCCTCAGGTGATTCCTGGTCACAGCGTCAAGTAACGTCGGCCTTTTTGTTGTCCTTCGGTCAGCAACACCTATATTACGCGCCGTGGAGGTCAGCAAATTGCCTCAAGGGTGTTTCATCTGGTGCTGACATGCGTGGTCGACATGATTTTTGGGTGCTGACTTGTTTGCAGAGCTGCATTTCATATTATTTTCTGTTGTCTTTCCTAGTCATCTATTCTGCTCTTCGTCGCTGCTTGTTCTTCTGTTTATCTCCTTTTTGAGCTCCTTTCCAATTACATCTCTCCCAGAACTATGCTCGATTTATCAACGAATGAACTAGCCAGAGCCGTTGCGTCTCTTCACTTGAGTGGATTGACTGGGAAGAAAATCTTGTTATCATTGTTACCGTGCTATCCAGAGCTGACATACTACAGGGTCCTTAACGTTATCAATAGATTCCAGCGTTTGAACTGTTAGCCGCCAAAACGCCCAGCTTTTCATCGCCGGAAATTTCACCAGTACCATATTCTAAGGATTCAAAATCGCACAAAGAAGCATATAGCCCATAACAATGAAGTGTCAACAGCCAAATTACGCTCTGCTGTGTTCAATGAGCTCGGCCTTGATGTCAAGTCCACTATGATGAAGAGACTCCGGCTCAGCCTAGGTTACGTTTCACGAAGTGTTAAAGTGGACACAAAATCAGAAACGTTGATAAGGACAAACGGCTATTTTTTTGCAAGTCCGCTACTGCTAAAAAAGTGAGCACCCTTTTTTTCTCAGCTGCGATAGCTCTGGTGAAAGAAAAATTGCGTACATTCATGTTAATTATTTTCACTCTAAAAACACGAGTTTCACTGCAGCGAGAACTAGTGCGCATGGGTTTTTCGGAAAAATTTTGCCAGAAAAAAGCGAGAACTGATCTTTAATTTCAGTTCTCTCGGAAATTTTCTCCGGAGCTTCGCAAACTATAAGTCTTACACGCATTGATTTTGCATTATGTTTTCTATATATACGAAGCATTTCGCGAGTAATTTTTGCTGATGTATCCATGCAGCAACTGGAGAATTTCTCAAGAAGATGCTAGATTAAAGGGGATGAAGAACAACGAAGGATTAAAGCTAAGCTGAAACATCCCGTCAAAGTTAATGTCTGGGCAGGAATAAGTTGGGAAGGACCTGCTGCGCTTGCTATCATAGACCTTGAAGTGAGTTCTCGGATATTTCTCCAGATGTGTCCTAGTCTTCACATTTGTTTTCTCATTGATGAGCTAGCTTTCTGGATTCTCAACTTTTTATATTGTTCAAGGTTCGAGTTGATAGCAAGTTGTTCTGCAAAATAGTGCAGAAGTACTACGTGCCTTTTGCAATTTCTGTGTACGGCGGCAAATGTCATTTGGCTCAGGACAACGACCCCAAGCATAGGTCACGATTCACGCGCAAGTGGCTCGATGAAAATCACATAGCGTGTACAGTCTATAAAAAAATCGGCGGACTCTTGTTGGGTGCGCGTCGCGGTCGACTTCGTAGATCATCTGTTTTCCGTTGACGTCTCAGCCTTACGGTATCATGCATCGTTGAATTTACTCAAGCTAAACGTGTTATTACCCTACAAATTCATCCATGGTCAAAACAGATTCCAACGAATTTACCATGGATAATCTCAATGATGCATCCAGGCTCTGGTTTTATAGGATCTCAGTTGTCGGTGCGACATCGACCGCGGCGCGCACACGCGTGATCTCCCCGCGCGTCGAACGGGAGTCCGCCGATTTTTTTGCACACTATATGGAATGGCCACGTGAAAGTCCTGATCTCAATCCTATCGAAAATGCTTCTCACCAAATGAAGGATTACATGGGGTGACTTGCAATTGAATATTCCTACAGTGAGTGGAAATTCAGAGGGTTAACAACAATTCTGCCTTTAGGAATAAATTCAGACCAAATAACAAAGATGAGTTGATCAAAGGAATTACGAAGTTCTGGAAGGGAAGGATGACAAGGATCCAGTGCAAAAAATGCATGAAAAATATATCCAATGTTATGCCTAAAGTAATAGAAGCACAAGGAGGAAATATTTTAGAGTAACTATGTTATTTTACTACTTTTTGATCCCATACTGTTCCGAATACAATGCAATTTGAGTCTAGTTAGCGTTTCGTTTTAATTGTGTCGTGTTTTCTATTAATTTCCATTCATTTTCTAATACTTTCTCATTCAATTGTGTTTACGAGCCCATATTAGGTTGCCTTGATTGTTATTTTGAATACTAATTGAGTTTAACCCTGTAATAAATTCATTGGGCGACTTTGTTTGTAATCATGCAATCCATGACACGTAGTAACTGTCAATAACTCTGGCCCACAGAGGAAGCGAGGTCTGACTAAAAAATAATATCTTCAAGAACCCACTAATAAAAACGAAAAATAATACGTAGTGGTAGTATTTACAAGCCCAATTTCAGTACACATTGAAAAACTGTGGAAGATCACAGGTAAAGGAGATGCATCAAATTGATTTTCAAATCTGCGGCTATCACACTACAATTGCAGAGATAATAAAAATGGTAAAAGTCACTAGCATTAGGCTACTGTTCAGAATCTGGATACTGGACCATTTGCCTCATACAACCCTAAAAAATGCTCCGAATCCGGAACTCTTGCCAGGTCAAAAGGAAACTGCGAAACTTGAATTTTTTTGAAAAATGAAATTTCTAAAACAAACCTCTCAAGCGTTCAGTTTTCAGCCATCAAGTGGAGTGGCCATCGGGCAAGTAGTATCAGTTGTGTCTCTGCCCAGAAGTGACCTGAAACCAACTTAAATTTTCAAATATTTTGCAGCAACATGACCGGAGCTGGTGCATTTAAGCATCGCTCTTTTTCGCCAACTATTTCTTAAAGGAAATTTTAATCCATTAAGGTCAAAACTTGGGAGTTGAAGATAGTTGCAGACATCTATAAGGAAGAGCTCACTAGAGGAATCTAGACCTTTACTGGATTTTTTTCTCACGAAAATTCGACACAGTTGGTGGAAAATACAAGTATACACATCACATACACAAATACAAGTATACACATCACTGACATTTGACTGCTCACATGAACATGTTTATCACTATCCATTTGCCGGGATTTCTGGGGCATGACTGTTCCACCACTGTTACGAGGGAAAATGGCCCAGGATGGTGTTTTACTTTAGATAAAGAGATTTAATAGCATTTTAATCCTGAGATCTCTTGAACCGTACAGTGTTATTCAAGTAAGATATGATAGGACAGATTAGCGCATACCAAGAAAAATGAGGTTTCTATCTTCAGAAGGTGGGTTTTATAAGAGAATCACGGTGGCAACAACAAAAAAAAAAACAAGAAAAATATAAAGAATCTACTCTGAATGAAGTGATGGACAAAAAACT
>KN732665.1:0-10654 GCA_000816745.1 Ancylostoma duodenale | reverse complement strand
AAGTCCACATGAGTGGATTAAACTACCAGATGATAGATGTGTATGGTAGACGTTAGGAGCAATAAGGGAACACACAAAAACTGATGGTATTAGAAAAATATAAAACGTATGTAAGGTCAGTACCCGGCATCTTTTTGTATTTATTTTTCATGTACAGCACCTTGTAGCATACATGGATGAGGCAAGGACTGTGTCGTTGTTTGCCATTGAAATGCGGCGACACCATGCCCACAACTACATAGATGTGACTCCAGGCAAATCGGAAAAATATTGCGAGGCTGGAGTTTATTAATGAATTCGTGGCTGCCCTAGACGAATTATGTGCTGGTAGTATAGGAAAGGAAAGGAAAAAGACCTCAGAGATAATCCCACTTAAAACGCAACTGGCTGAGCCATTCCGGGGCAGACGCTGCAGCGCCTCTTTGATCTATCAGTACGAACCCGATGCGTAATTAGGTGGATGCTCGCTAACTTCTAGGTGAACACCCGCTATGTGGATCTGGCATAAGATGCTAAACTAAAAACTCAGCGGTTATGCGAGATAGTCTCGACGGAGGAATGCTGCACGAAGAGTTGTCCTTACGTATCTTCAAGGCTTAGGTATTGAATGGTGAAGAATTGGGAGACAAAGCTGGCCAACACTTCAGGACTGAGTTTCCAGAGCTGAAATAAGAAAGGCTAAACTGCCGAAGCCATGACAAAACTATGTAATGCATGAAATAGGACAGAAGTATCTCGAGACGAATAGTAGTGAGCTTGACCGAAAAAGGATCCTGCATGAACTTCTATATTGAACACCATCATGTTGATCCAAAAATATCTATCCTCAAGATTTCTAGGCCGTCGATCCTGGCTACCCTGTTCCTGGATTCTTTTGAATTCCGGCTAGAAATCAATGGACTAGACATCACCATCTGGTAACAAGCTAAGCCAACGAGGCACTCGATAGAAACATGTGAAAAGCACTAACATTCTAACAGGAACGAGGTTTGCGTAGTAGGAATTAAAACGTCCTCTTGTAGGCCAGAAAAAGCCAGTAGTTACTCCAGTTGTAACTTAGTTCCCATACGTCCTATGCGAAAGCATAGGATATGATCACCGTCTATTTCAGCGTTAGCTGAAGCGTACTCTAGCTGCGGTACCACATAGGTCTTGTGAAGGTGTGATGAGAAAAAGACGTCTCTCTCTGCCGTGGATATTACGAAAGATAGCAAATACTGTTCCTACTGCTTTCCTAGTGATAGAGTCAATGTGCGCTGAAAAGTCGAAGGATTTCGCGATAAACACAATAAGATTTTTCACTTGATTGTGGGATTGGAGCCGAATTCCGCTGCAGGTATACCCGAACGACAGATTTGGAAGGATTAATTTGTAGACCCCATTCTTGTTTCCACGAATCCATCTTGCTGAATGATCTTGATGTCGGAATATTGGTGCATCTGCGAAATGAAGGTAAGCGATGTGGTTATGCACTACATCAAGCATACCTGATATTGATTGAAAATGACCGCGTCTCAGTCCACATCCTCTTCATCAATGTTCGCCGCCGCTTGATTGGACTATAGACTCCTGACAGAGTTCTCTAAGCTTGTGTGGGACAGGAATGTGTTATTGGAGAACGGCAAACAGCGTGGAGATGGCCACCTTCGTCATTGAAGCCTCATAGTCAAAGGGCCAGCCCCGACTTGAATATGTAGCAACAGCACAGAGCCGCAGAACAGCATATTCATGCGGTGCGGTCCCGTCGCGGCGTACGTCTTGACCACCTCATAAACTCATTACCACTGCTGGTGTGTTTCTGTAAAGTAAACGCTGGCGTGGACACATAAGATTTTTAAATGAATGCAAAAAACTGGTTACATTTTTCATTTTGATGTAGGGAGAGGTGTTTATCTTCTTTAGGTTTGGCCTCTTTCAGATGAAGGGATCCATCGCCAAAAACCGACACACCACACAGAATTAATACTTTATTCCTCATCTGTTATAACACACGTGGTAACACATTACGAGTCATTTCGAATATTATTGCTGTGAAAAAGAATACTGCAATGAACAATAGCTGGCTGGAGAATAGCAGAAGTTAATCTTAATCTTAATAAGCCTGCAAAAGTTTGGCTATCAGTGCAATAACGATGCGCGATTCATTCATCAGAAAATGTAATACGTACATGTTGCTAACTCTATGCATTAATTTCTTCTTTGTAGTATGCACCTTTACGAGCCTGAATATCATTGATTTCCTCAGGAATTTTCGCACAACGAGAAAAATTGGTTGTTACCCTCGATTTCTTCGCTGGATTATCTGTTTCTGAATACACATCGAAACTCAATTGATTTGGATCATCCTGAACTCGTTGATTATGCAGCTGTGAATCAGTTAGGTTATGTCTTAGCGAAATTTGAGGCGGCCAAGAACACTCACCTCCTCTTGAGTCGTCGCCATTCTCGGCCCACCTTTTTTGACATGAATAACGCCAACATCCTCCTGTGTCGCCGCTATCTTGACTCCCCCTTTTCTGGCACGAATAACGGCAACATCCACATCGTCTTGTGTTGCCACTGTCTTAAATCCACCTCTTCTGAGACGAATAACGCCAGCATCAACATCGTCTTGTGTTGCCACTGTCTTGAATCCACCTTTTCTGAGACGAATAACGCCAGCATCCTCTTGTGTCGGCGCCATCCCAATTTCTTCTACAGACTGAAACGCATACGTCATAGCTACCTGAGAACTGCTCCTCGCTTTACTTTCGCACAAGCAAGAGCGTATTCCCATCAGTTAATACACTTTTTTTTGTTCCCATTTCTTAGTTGGAGGATATATTTCGATTTGATAAAAGTGACACGTTGAAGGACGTGTCGAAAATGGATGGACAAATGATGTAATATTTCGGAGTCCTTGAGAAGAAAGAGGATGCACCCTAGGGCAGCTCAAAAGGTCGTTGGAGGAAACATGTTCAAGAAGCGTTTGGAAGATCATGGTTACACATAGCCGACCACTGGTAAGAGTTTAGAACAAGGCTAGAGGACCTACTTCACTATACTACGTAGGAGGTATATGGGACATATTGATCCACTCACTCATTGTTGCTGTTATTCTTTTACACAATGAACCTTTCCAATTTGAAAGATAGGTTCACCCTGCTTCGATTAGTGAGCATATGATGCAGAATGTTTGAGGCTGTAGTGATCACTTAACTGGATTAGAAATGACCAAGTGAGGAAGATTCTCAAGATGCACCCCTAAAGACACTAAAAAAAAGCTCGAGTTAATACAAAATCTCATCTAGTGGGCACACTCTATGCATCACTATTTCTGCCGGCGTCAACTGGACGATTGCAGTAATAAGGCATGCGCATGAGTTATAAATGAACAAGTAGAAAATAAACCCTAAAAAAACAAGTAACCAAGCACTGACCGTTCCGCCCAGTCCAGTAGCACTGACAAACAGCTTATTCGTTATTTTTCGTTTCTAAAAATACCTGTATATACATAGTAGATTCTAGCAGTGGCGGAGGCAGAAAGTGGGTGGGAGGGGAGGGAGGGAAGGAGGAGGGGGGAGTGGACGTCGGAAGAGAATTGAGGTCTCCACCACTCTGCGGACTTTCACAACCATAATTTCATGCCAAAAATTCATGAGTGAAGTTAATATTAATATCGATGTTGGTATTAAATAACTAAAAATAAATATTCAACACAATGGCGAAAAAGCACATTTTGCGCTTTGAGCCACTTCGGAACAACGCGGATTTGCGCTTTCTTTTCAAGGGAATAGCTGTAGGGAGAGTATATCTGACGCGTCGATAAGGATATGAAGTCAATTTTGCATGTTGAAGATTTTTAGTGTTGCGGTATTTACACTGTAGATAGCTGTCCTTCTCAATATCCGGCTTAAAGGCAGCACTCAGGCTGGAAAAAGTTAAAAAGTTTCCTCGCATTCATGCTTATTTAAGAGGTGTCATCAATTGGAGTGTAATCACAAAAGGAATCACGCCAAATCGTGCAGTTACTCGAGTAATAGTACTCGTACGCATGCACAAATTCGCCCACCATGTTCAACCCCGCCCCACTCTCTCTCGCTCTCTCTCTCTTATCGTGTGCTGCTGTGTTTATCAGCTGATAGAGGACCGATCAGGATTTTCCGATAGCGGTGATCCTTTCCACATCTCGGTGGCCTCACCCATCTCAGGTGATAGACCTCGTACACTTGGACATGCGTTGGCAATATACAACACAATATTTCTCGCAAACCTTGTCTTTTTGGTCTTTTCTCTACTGTGGGCAGGAGCGTAGTCTCTAGAGTAGGGTTTCATGGAAAAATCGGCGTCGTTTTTCGTCGTGAGTGCTATCTTTACCTCCGCAAAGGAGTTATTTTAATTGCTGACCACAAATATGGCTTCCATTTTGAACCGATACGAGCTTCTGCAGATTCACGGTACGCATACAATACCAGTCGGACTTGTAGTACAGTTACAAATTGAACAACTTTGCTCCATACCTTTCCAAAAACGTGTTACAGTTCAAAATTCAAAATTTATTACAGTTCAAAATGAATGTCATGTAGTTGTAGTCACGTAAGAATCCCTTTTCGAAAGGATTCAGTGTACTCTGGAGGCTGTGTTTACAACATGCTTGCAATAGCCATGGAGAGAGGGACTTGAATGGTAGAGGTTCTCTTGTACGCCATTAGTAGGTGTTTGAACAGGTTAGAGCATAATGCCGCGCGCAAGTGAGTGGGCCTCGACCACTGATATCTCCTGTATCAGTCTGCACATCTGCAAACGCAATCTAGACGCTTCTGAGAATAAATTGCTTTACTTATCAATGTTGAACTTGCTAATTAATGGCTTCTGATTAAATTGCTTATTCTTTATCCACTTCCCAACCATTTTGTAATGATGGTGCTTTTCGAATCTACCCGGGTCTCCTCTGTGGAACAGCAGTTTTTCTTCCAAACCTCTGCGCACCCATCCGCTTCTGCCAATGTTTCCAAAAATTATAGAACAACGACTTGAAACCCATGTTCTCTCGAATAATTTCTTGCCTTTCTGTTTTCCGCATTGCTTTCCTTCATTTGTAGAGGAGGTGGTTTCATCGTTTCAGGTGTTTTACCTGTTGACTTCCTCTTCATGACTGAAAAAGAAAACGAAAAAAGATCTTAAAGGGCAAGCGTGACATTTAGCAATCGAAGTGCGCTTAAGTGGCAAGCAAAATCGGACGTTTCTGACTGCAACGGTAATGCAACACTTTTGTGGATCGATCTTTTGGAGCTCGCAGCCACCTTTTCCAGCGTTATGCTCCACTGATCTCGCCATCCGCTGTTCCGGTTTCTCTTCCTCGTTCTGCACGTTTTTACGTTCTTCATTTTCCTTCCCTATGTTATCTTTACGTTCCTTCTGCCGCTGCTGTTCACGTTTGTCTGCGTTGTCGATAGAGACATATAGCGAGCGAGAAGCCCACGATTCAGGGAGAAGTTTGGCGTTTTTCATCAAAACATCGAGAAGAATACGTTTTGCCTGCAACCATGAAGTAATCCCCTCACGTCTCTATCTGCGAATATTTCAGTTCTATCATACTCTGAGCTTTCTTTCCAAGAACATTCGCTGCTCTTCAGTAACCGTAAATCCCAAGTTAGTAGTTCCTTTTAGAGTCCTGCGGATGGTTCTTCTAACGGCTTTGTCAATCAGCCTAGCCACCTAAAGTTCAGTCGATCAATTTTGCATGAAAGTGGTCACAGCTAACCTTGTGCAGCCAGCCCACCATATTACTGTTGTTCTCATAAGCACTTGCTGCATTGAAGAAATCAAAAACCGCCTTTGTGTCCCGCTGGTTAAGTGCTTCTTCGAGTAGATGTTGTTCGTTCCATAATTTCAAGATATTAATAGCAAGTGTGATAGTATTTGAATCCTAAATAGTTGTTTCTGCTTACCTATCTGGTAATCTAACAACAAAAGCGACCTTGTAGCACAGCAATTTGTAGTGTATTCGCATATCAATGACTTGAGAAGAAGAATTCAGGAGGGGACTAGAAAACGAGCCTCGAGGGCGAGCCCCGATTGTGAATGCGAGCTAAACTCTACCAAGGCTCTGATAAGGATCACAAGATGCGGTGATGAGTTGGTCGTCTTTCCTACAGGTAAACCGGTGGTCTTCTACTCATGCATCGTTTTTGAACATATAACTTCTTCAATATGGATGTGTTTGGCGATGAAAATGGGGAAAATCAGCCATCGAAATCCACAAGATGACCACTCCGCCGCGGCGCGAATAGCTTGCGAGCACAAAGCACTGTGTGTGGCTGACAACCAGGGCGCCGCGCCGTGACGGAGTGTACTGCGTCAGACGGGCCTCAACACCTGGATATATAAATTACTATGAAGTGTCCCCTATCCTCCATACGTCACGTTGAGGAAAATAGTATCATAGTTTTCCTTCACCTTATTTGCTTTCCCACTCCCTCATTCTTCTCTAATTTTTTCGTTCCACGCTCATATCCCTTAATTGCTCTTTTAACTGACTCTTTTTCTTCAACATTTCTGTTTTCTGGATTTGTTTCCCTGCCTTCCCCCAGTCTACGCACTTAAACTTCCCCGTAAGTGAGCAATTCAGTGAGCTGACTCCATGCAATGACCTTTTCTGTGACGGGAATGGGACCTTGTGAAGAGGGAGAAATGAGAATGAGAACTCAATCTGTCTAGCTGGCATTCCAAAAAGCTCTCTCAGGCTGGAAATTTTTTTCCTCTCGATTGTGTGCGAATTATCCACGCAAATTTGCATGTCAGTTCGGTTTTTTCAGCAATACGATACAGAGTTACGAACACCTTAAAGGCAGGAACCATTTTAAAACGCCACCTCGTTTTTCATGCCAATGATATCACCAGATTCTTTACGCCATCGCAACGTTGATCCAATAATCTATAGCAAAAGGTACACAAGTGATGAAAACCCCGTTTTCTATACGGTCGAAGTACCTCCTTGGAGCAGGGCGGGACATCGCTCCAAAATGTGCTGACTGTCGCCACAGTAACAACCTGTCCGATCGACGAGATCAAAAATAATGCACGTCCTTGCACGTAAATTTCCTCCAACAAACTGGTACAGGCCCCGTCCCGAAAAACGGGTTTTCGACTATGTTGGGATATTTCAAGTGCATTGCCGGAATCAGCGCATCGAAAAGGTTCAGAATTTATTAGCTTTTAGCTCAAGCACGAATGTAAGGTGGGCCCTTGCCTTTGAAGCATCCTCCATGACCTTCCACTGAATATTCACTTTTGTTTGGTCTCGAGTTCTCAGTTGATTGGTGAAGCGCTTTCGTAGTGCTAGTTGACTTCGTAAAGCCAGTTGCTTCACAGTTGCTTCTCACGTGAGCGTAGCAATCTATGCATTGGATTTCGGGTGATGAGCTGGGTGATGAGCTCGCTCACCTGAGAAGTGAACTGGTTTTCTAGCACATCTTCGGCGCACCCACTGAGGTGTAGCTAAGCAGACAAACATGTTAATGAGCAGACTTATCAAATGCACCCACTGGTGCTGAACCCGAGTCTTCCGCTTCCACGTCTTGATCTGCTTTCTTTTTTCGCTTGTCGTCCTTCCACCTCAAAAGCCGATGTATCTCGTAAATATGAGACTGCTCATAATATTGATAGAATCTCAATCTCTAAAAAAGACTGTATGCAAAACGTTCGACTGAGCGGACTTTTTTGATTTTTTAAATGAACTACTACAACTACTCTTCATTCATTCCCCACTCTTCCGTTCTCAGTGAAAGTTTTTTGTACAGTACTGTGTCTAAGATGACACTTATGATGAAACATCGGCCGAACGTCTCGTCAGTTTCGCGTCATCCGCGTACACTGTCTGTGGGCTGAGCCCATGATGAAAGAATGCGATCACGTGCGGATCCCCCAGCTCTGCACTCTAGGAAAATTTGCGGCGTTATAAGGATTTGTATGAGAGGATTTTCAAAGTTCGGAAGCGAAATTTCGTGGCCGTTTGCAAATTTTTGCGCAATGCAGCGAAAGGGAGTAGAAGAAAGAGAAAATGATAGAATTGAAATCTGTAACAGAGAATGAAGATGGAAGAGACACGCGGTTATTATTTGAAGGAAATGTTCCTATCAAACCGTGCAAGCTACGAAATACGTACTGCTTGCGTAGTTTGAGATGCCATTTGAATTTACAAAACAAACCTCAATTTGCCTTCCCTAATATGTGTCGTAGCGGGTCGCGCATTCTTCTCGTTCTCGAATTCTTCACGTTCCCCACCAAATTCCTATAATAATACTCAAGCTTACTACAATCATTTCAGTATTCATTTTGCATGGATTAGTAACAGGCGAACCGTGTCATGCTCAGCAATCTTTTCTGATTTTGAAATCCCTGAACAAACAGTTACAAGAACAGAAAATTTGAAGAAATATAACAGTAAGCGACATTATCCTCGAACTTACTGAATATTACATTCATATCCCTTTTCCATACCTTTTTCTAAGTTTTGTTTGCTTACTTTAGGAAGAAAACTATTCTTCAGTGTTACTATTATGTACAGTGCCAAGAGGTGGAGCTGCAGCGCAGACGCAGTCAAGACACCCGTTGCGCTCTTCTTCCGAGACCATCGTGCGCGATTCTGTTCAGTGAACCCAGATTGCGCAGAGCCAATAGAAAATGGAGGCATCACCAGAATGACAGGAGCCATGCATAGCAGGGCAGGTGAACCCACGGGTACAGGAGCCATGAACCGCAGCATTGATGACCCATCACCTAACAGGTAAAACACCGTGATCTCAGTTCTTCAAGAACAACGACAAGGTAATTTCGAAATTTCCAAATCAAAGAAAAGCGCTAAAAGTATTGATAGAGTCAGGAGAAAACAGAAGAATCGTTTTCCTGTCGCTGTGGTGTTCATCTCAGAACCACTGGAGCAAGCAAGAAGTTCTCATATAGATACCTCTGGCAGTTAATACTTTGAAAGGTATCTGTTGTACAGATATGAACAGGGCAACTCCGCCCACAAAAGGCCTTGGATGCTCGGATCTAGCGGTCCCTTCTGTCTGCTCGTCTCGCTGATCGTCATCGTCCTGGTGGCATAGACCATATTCGTCAACAGCAGTACCCTGAGAATGTAATACTTAAAGGCAGCACTCACGAAAAAAATTGTCACTCATATTTTAGCGCGATATTGGGTTTCTGACTATGAGGAACATGAATAAAATGGTCAATTTTGTCAAAACTTACGTCAAAATGGTTTTCGAATGCTACCAATTTTCTGCATTATAGCAAGGCGGCCGAGTTACGGTGGTGAAGTAGATCAAGGAATTTGATAACGCTACCTTTATTGTGGACGAGTTTCTCGGGGCAACTAGATAACAGACTAATTTTTCGGCTTTTCTGGAGCAGAAAGAGCACAAATGAAAGGGAAATAGGATGTTCAGGCATACCTCAAGGAAAGAAACAAAGCCTATGGATAGGTTTAAGGAGATAAGAAACAAAAATTCACACCATATTCGAAAATTTGAAAGTTTTGGTAAAAAGAAGGGATCATACAGACTAATAACAACTGAAAGAGCGTAATTGCGATAAATAGATCACTACCAATGTAAAAATTCTCGAAATGAGCATGGAAAACAAACGTTTTCTCTGGAAAACGGAGTGGCTGCGGCGGAAATCAGCTGATTCGGATCCCGCCACATCTCATCCACGGATACGCGGATACCAAGCCTGTTATATCCTGTTATATCTCGGGAATGCTAATGCCTTCGGCGGTGCAACTTGCGTAGAATTAGTGAGACTATCGTCAGGACTCCAAAACCTTCAAAAATTTAAACATGAAAATTATCGTGGGTGCTGCCTTTAACGGTGTGAACTAACGAGGACACTCTGACGTCATCAGTGGCTGTCACATTCTTAATCAGGGAACCTTTCGTGGTGTGACCTGAGGAGGAAGACCACTGTGCTCAGTAAACAATTAATACGGCTGTATTCACAATACAAATCTATTGGTCCTCACCAAACCGATTCCATGCGCGGGCACGCGATTTCATGGAGTCGCGGCGTGACCCTCTCGGATGGAGCCTGCACTTTCAGCAGCCATTTTTTAAGGTCCCAGCGCGAATCCTCGGCCGCGCCGCTGTGGAACCGCGCCTCGAATGCACCTATGATTTCGAGGAAGACACTATTTGTAATAATCGAAGCAGACCAAAGTTCATCGGACTAAGTCCTTGAAAAGATCTAAACACCGCACAACATTGTCACAACATCAGCTCCAGTCATCCACAAGCAAAACTTGTACATCGAAACCCACCCACATAACGATAACTTTTTTGAGAACTCACCGTAATCCTCTGCAGTCTTGTTCAACGATTGTGAAACACTGGGTGAAGGCCGTGCCTAGATTTCAGCCGTCACTATACACCTCTATCGTTACAGTTTACATTAACGAGGTACCTGCAGTAACGCAAAGATGTGCTCCCGCACGGCTCCAAGCTTCCGGCGTCTTTGTTCGGATTTTCTTGGAGCCATCTGAAGACTGCTGTTGGTCGTGAGAAGGTCTCACTGGGGAAGCAGCTCACACACAACCGGTTAGTAAAAGAGAGCGAACCCTTTTTCGGACCGACTTGTTGATGGATAACAACGTTGCCTTATCAAGAGAGTCGAA
>KN732662.1:0-10656 GCA_000816745.1 Ancylostoma duodenale | reverse complement strand
GGTGTGTGAATGGGTTCTTGTTGAGGCGAAAAATTAAGTTAGAAAAGATGTCATAGCAGGTGAGACGATCGTCAGATTGTGGGATGTCAACTCTCCAGAAAAACAGGTAATATGTTTTTATAGCTGCTCCCAAAATTTTTGTGTGTTGGTAATTCAATATCAGCCGTCATTCATACAATCATATCATTGGAATAACAGCGATAATCAGCTTATGGAGATAGTAACTTTGATTGTGGTGAACTTCTATTTTGATGTTCTTAAATCCACCTTTCAAGTTCCGTTTAGAAAATTTTCACAATGGCTTTAGTCGACTTCTATTTACATGCCCTTTCGCCATGAAAACTTGTGAACTGGGATCGACTCATCAAATCGGTGCCCATTTGCAGACTATGTTTAACAAGCAGCCAGTATAAAATGGCGAGAAATGATGCGGATTTCACGCAACTCAGTGAACCCGAATCATCCGAGAATGTTCTACTTCTTCGTCTTTTCCCTCCTTTTCCTCAACATCCTAACCCAAGAGGGAGTGAACGCATACACGGTTGGTCTCATTTAAGTAAAATACTCAACTTCCATCACTTGGAGTGAGATTGGGAGTGTTTCTGAGGTGTAAGTTCTACACGTAACTAGTAGCATCTTGCAGCCATGCTTGGACAAGGCCGGCTCGAGCTTCTGCATTAAGCCATTCGAGAAGGGTATGTGCCACAATGAGGCCGTGGAAGAACTCATGAAGGAGGTCTGCGCAGAGACTTGTGCATTCTGTCCTTGAACGTCAATAAAACTTCTCATGCAATTCTGTTTGTTTGGGAAAAACTAATTCAAACTTCTGATATCACATACACACAACTTAAATGGGTGATGAGAGCACTCGTCGGACGTACACAGCTTGAGGATAAAGAGTAGTGTATGCGTGCGTTTTACGTATACGTGTGCGTCCATTTCTCATTAAAGTCCTTACGGGCAATCGGCGGAAAATACTCGAGCGCGCCCAGCATGCGGCGCGTGCGCAGCGCGGCCCTCTAGCGGCAACGGTCCCCTTCGTTCGTCTGATTTTTGGCCTATATGAGTGTTTTTCTTTCATTCTTTTCTTTAGTTGAAGTTTATTTGAAGGTGTTAGGCCTGTGGCTGACCGATACCGACCGGACGGCCTCAGAATAGGGCCGCGCCGCGCACGCGCCGCATGCTGGGCGCGCTCGAAAATTTTCCGCCGACTGCGCGTAAGGACTATACATGTTTGCCTTCACACATACACATCCATCTACATATGAAAATCACATGTGACATTACCAAGACGTTCCAATGCAGATTACCTGTCTATGGGGTGACGAGAAGTTATGGAACGGAGTTTATTATAGAACGCCCGAATTCGGTCTAAGGAAACCACATAGCGAGCGTGCAACTCATTGGTTGGGGACGTGATGTAGCCTCTGTAATGTTGTTCTTCCAAGATAGAAGCGTTGTAGTTTTGCTTCTGTATGTCGAATGTGGCTGAATCCACCACATGAGCACTCAATGCACTACAATGGTGTCGCTTGTTTAATTTTGGTGTTTGAAAGACTAGGGTTTTGATCGCCATCTAAATTTGGAATGAACTTACATAATAGGATCTCATCAATGAAAGTCTTGTACTTTGTCCATATCAAAACTGTACAAAACTGCTGTAAACTGTGGAGGAGTGTTCTATTTTCTGTTACTCTCTCAATGCCTTCACCCATGAGGGAGTAGATGCAGTAGCGGTGGATTTGTTAGGCTTCGGAGAATTTATACTGGCGCTACTGCGCGAATCTGGTTTCTTTCAGCCACGTTTGGACAAGGCCGGCTCGAGCTTCTGCATCAAGCCATTCAAGAATGGTATGTGCCACCATGAAGCCGTGAAGGAACTCATGCAGGAGTTTCGCGCGGAGACTTGCGCATTCTGTCCTTGAACATCAATAAAACATTTCATGCAATACTGTGTTTGGAGAAAACTGATTCAAACTTTTTATATCACGTCAAGCTTGCCAGGATTGTGCGTAATTGGATTCTCAAATTCGTAAAAGGTAAATCAGTAGCCTCAGAATGGGCTTAACACGAAAAAGGGGAACGTCTTTTGTGTGCACATTTCTTGTTACGTCCTCACGTCTCACTTGAACCCGTGACGATTTCAGGAAGGCTAGGCTGTCTAAACATGTGTTATCAACCTGATTACGAGGTCGTATGAGCAATACTACAGAATGATCCAATTGTAGTGACAGTAATTTCGAAGGCTGACTTTCCATCACATAGCACTGCCGCTGATAACGAGGGTCGTTCATATTTTTGAAGGTTTATTTGTAATAAGATATCGTTTAAAGATGGCCTTCTATTGAAATATCTTTTCCCCAAGCAAAAGAAATAAATAAAACTACAAACAAACTAAATAAAAATGGTAATACCATCCCATTCATTGTGTTTGTACTTGATTCACAGTATGATATGTAAAATTTGTTGCTCTCGCAGAAGTGCAATTTTCATTTCTCTGCCAAGAAAGACTACCACTCAGCCATCGTCGACCTCTTCCACTCCGACAAGAAAGCGCTCCAAATATTGAAGAAGCCGAAAAATGTTAGAGTTAGCCAGGACCAGGTATATAATAATGTAAAAAGATACCCTGAGACTTATCGTTCAAAGAAGCGCTACAGAAGGCAAAAAAGGAGCACCTCCTATCGCTTCCCCACATTTGGACGCCCAGCTATCCTTATCACAGCGATATCTTAGCAGCCAACATCGGAAGATTGAGGAAACGACTGTATGCCTGCTTGATGCAAGTTGCTATTTCAGGTAATTTCCAATGAGAAAATTCTTCACTGTGCAGTAAGTTGTGAGCAGAAAAAATGACAGATTGTGGTTGGAAGGGAAGAGTTCCGTCAGGTCATGCCGGGACAGGATCATTCGTAAGCAGGGGCCATCTCTGGGCCGGAGTCACTGAATCAGGACGAGCCCATCTGATTTTTCTGATAGAAGAATGGGACAAAATGAACGCTGAGCTGTGCCGATCTCTAGTTGTGAAAACACATCTGAAGCCATGGCCCGAGCAGTTCCGACAACATTGCACCTCTGTGAAACAGCATTCCTATCGCGGAAGTTGCTTGGGGACAATGATTAGACATTCATATTCAACTCAATCGTTCCAGAAGGAGATTATCGCTTGTGATCAAAGCCGGTGGTCGCCGCTTTGAGAATTTCTAGTGAAACGTTGTTGTAAGCATTGTTTTTGTTTAATAGACATCAAAAATTTCGAAAGACAAGAATGTACCTTTAATGAGAGTAAGACTAGTACTTTTCTCCTTCAGATGGACCACCGTGTATTAACATCCACATTGAGAATTCTTGAAATCTAGTGGTAAAACCACATGAAATGTCATTTCCCTTCCTTTTGCGCACACAATTATCCCTACACTTCATGCACATTTTGTTGGTACAAAAGTCTTGAAAACGATGCTTGAAGTGAGACCGTCTTTATGGAAGACAGTGACGAGCCTTGGGCAACAACAGCGACGCAAGCTTCATTTGAAAGAAAATCTGGTGCAAGGCGAAACAAACTCACAAGCCTAGAAACATACTGCCTTGGAAGATTACATAAAACTGCACACAATGGCTATTATACACGCACCTGTAAAGGCAATTGTATGAAGCAAAACGAGCTTTCTAATTTTGATTTCTCAAAGAACTGACTTTTAATGAGACTTCCCATTAGTTAATCCGCCTCCCAATGGAAAGAAGTTGTATGCGTTGATGCATTAATTTACCAGAAAGTTGTGGAAAGACTCGGTCTCATTCCTAACTATGTACATAGTTAGTATCCTCAAGATGTTTATCAGGACGTGTCAGGCCTCAAGAAAACCATATTGGGATCGTGCAACTCATTGGTTGAGGACGTGATGACAGCCTCTGCGATGTTGTTCTTCCTACAAGCGTTTCAGAAAAGAGTCGGTATTGGTGCATTCACAGACTGTGACTGCAGACTGTAGGCTGTGCGGTCGCGCACTATCAAGCATACTTGATATTGATTGAAAACGACCGTTTCTCAGTCCTTCGTCCTTCTACCAGCACCGACTACCAGTTGAATGGACTCTAGATAGAAAGCTTTGTAGTTTCGCTTCGACTGTGGCTAAATCTGCCACGTGGGCACTCAGTACAGCACAATGGTGCCGCTTGCTGTTTGAAAGACTAGATTGTTCAATGAACTGACTTTTAATGTGTCGCTTACTGTTTGAAAGACTAGATTTTTGGTCGCCATCTAAATTTTGAATGGAATGTACTTACATAATTGGATCTCACCAATGAAAGTTTTGTACTTTGTCAATATCAGAACTGTATAAAACGGCTGTAAACTGTGGAAAAGTCACTCTGCTTCGTAGTGGTACCAAGCATGTTCTATTTTCTCGTATTCTCCTTCCTTCTTCTCAATGTCCTCACCCATGAGGGAGTAGACGCCAGAGCGGGGGTTTGTTAGGCTTCGTAGAATTTATACCTGGGCTACTGTGCGAATCTGGTCTCTTTCAGCCATGCTTGGACAAGGCCGGCTCGAGCTACTGCATCAAGCCATTCCAGAACAATATGTGCCGCCATGAGACTGTGAAAGAACTCATGCAGGAGGTCTGCGCGGAAACTTGTGCATTCTGTCCTTGAACTGAAATAAAACTTCTCATGCAATACTGTGTTCGGATAAAATTAATCCAAACTTCTGAGATCACATACTCACAACTTAAACGAGTGATGACAGCCTTCGTCGGACGCACACAGCCTGATGATAGAGAGTAGGGGATGCGTACGTTTTGCGTATACGTGTGCGTCCCTTTCTCATCACATGTTTGCTCTCACACATACAAAGCCATCTACATACAAAAATCCCATGTGACCTTATCATCACCGTTTCAATGCTGGTTACCTGTCTATCGTTGAAATGACGAAACTTGTACACAACAAGTCATGTCATCTGGAACTAATTGAAGTAAGTTGTCCGACCAGGGCTTTTGAAGCGGTGAGCAATTCTTCGGACAAATCCTGAAATGAATTTCCTCCTAGTTCCAAAAAGCAGGAGTGAGAACTGTAGACGAGTTTTCAGAAAGAATAAAGAAGGGCATTTATGCAGATGGCGTCTATTATGAGGACTGTCCGCTGATGTACAAAAATGTTTGTTTTCGTGTGTTCAATGGCATTACTTCGCTAGAAAATTGTGGATAATTTCAATCCCGTTCCACACGTATGAGCCTAACTACCAGCACCTACACCAGAAGTTTTATCAATTTCACGGGGAAAACTATCAGACTGTCCCAAAAATAATAGCCGCAACACAGCAGTAACGTTTTGGTAGTTGGCAACTGCACCAATTTAGAAGCCAAATAGAGAAACTTCCGTTTACGGACATCTAATACCCAGCCTTATTTCTGACCAATTGCGGCGGGCGCATAGAGTCGTCCTTCTTAGCATTCTTTGCATGCAGTAACGTTGAAAGACAATCCAGTTGTTCAGACGAAGGGTTTCAGCTCCTGGAAAAGCATCGGTAGAGTTCTGTGTGGATATCCTAAAACTGTACAGGACCTTCCATACAACGTGCTGAAGGATCGCTGTGCCGAATCGATACAGAAGGACGACAGCAGAGAGTCAACAGATGGCTTCATCCAGAAATTCTACTACAGATCTTCTGATTCGATCGACCCTGGCTGTCTTGCTGAAAGTTCCGAGCTTGTTGAATAGAATCAACATTTTTGTAATCGTATTGCCTGCCGTTTGAATCTGGCCTGCCATGCTCTTCAGCAAGTTGGGGTATTAGATGTGCCGCAACCAGAAACTTCGAACCATTCTGAAGTTTAGGACTTGCATTATATTTTATATACACTTTGCAATTCGTGCATTTCACGAGTTCTACAATACATTGCGCTATGAATTGAAACAAGGCCCTTGTACTCCCCAAATTTTTATGCCCGTTCTCTGCCCTAAAGAGATGAAAACTGGATTTAGAGTAAGGTCTGCACTTGGATAAGGAACCGTGTTGCAACCATATGCTGTCCTTCAGGAAAGCTTCTGCAGAAAAATACAGACTGTACAAACTTTCAACATTGATCCCAAGCAAGAATATGACATGATTCGGGTCTCGGCACTCAAGGAAGTGTTAGAAATAAAAACAAAATCTATAAGAAGAGAAAACACTGTCGTTTGGTTGTGTATTGGCCGGAAGAAGCTTACTCGTCTGGTTTCTCTTTAGAACGTGGACACTAAAGCAGCACCGGTCAATTTTTGATTTAAAAAAATGGGAACTGACAACCAGTATGCGATAAAATTACCGCCAAAATATGCCAGAAAATTCATCAAAACTAGATTTTCCCATCAAATGCGAAAAGATTTTAATTGGTGGCACCATATATTTCAGAAGATGAGACGAAAACTCTGGAACGGTCTATTATATGAATGATAACAGCTACATAGCTTGAGTGCAAGTAAATCACATATCGCTCTTCGTTCTTGGCAACTACAGATACCAAAAAGGCAGGTAAATTGGGGTTCGGACAAAAACATTGCCGATCGGAACATGTGTTTGATCCCTCTCATGAACACCAGAACGAAATTTTCAGGGACACTGGCCCACTTTCGGTGAAGGGTACGTAGATACTGGTTTATAAAATGGAATCTGCTCAGCTTCTATTGCTCGAGCAAATCTGTTTACATTTCCCGAGGCTTGACATTGGAGAAAAGGTGTCAAAAGGTGTGTCAGGCAGAACCACAATTCCCATTCCCGTCCCTTTTCGCAGAAGTTGAAGCCTTGCGCTGTGTGGTAATCCCAATATCGCACTACAATAGTTAATTTCTGCGGTTATAATGCAATTTCTTGCACAGATTTGTTGAATACCATAGCCTGTGCGTCACCACTCTTCTATGCAGTATACCACCCCTGATGATCAAACCGGACAAAGCGTCATCGAGATATGTATAGCGAAAAGATTTATGACGCACTATACTAGTCAACAGCCGTTTTGAAAAGAAATGCCAGTCACTTTGACTGACCCGTCCCCGCCAACGAATTCTCTGAGAATGACAACTGTTCCCATAGGGACTTGTCGTCAACTTCCTTGGGTTTTACGCCAAACACAAAAATATGACTGACAGTTCAATTGAAATTGCTAGTGTGTCGCGGCTAGCCTCACAAAAAGCTGAGAAGTCAATGAATAATTGGACAAAGTGTTGCGTTGTGCTCTTCGACCAGCTCAGATTTCGCTTGCATCCAGCAGCAGTGGTCGACTACTTCGATATCAACGCTGTCGAGTTACGCATTTATAAGTAAACACAGATAGAGTAGGTTACCAATGATGCCTTATCTGTGGTGATTTAGACCGAAGCGCGTTCATGAACCTATGTCGCATAGAGGAGTAGCCAAATGAAGGTCCATTTTTTGCTATTTTATTTTTGACTCCTTTTCTGACCTCTGCATACATGGGTATGTAAATGTCCTGAAGCACGACATCATCTAATCCAACACGAACAAATCTATGCCCATTGATTTCTATTTTTCACAGTTCATTAAATGCAGTTTTTCCTCCAAACCTTTTCCAAAATTGTTGCTGGAATAAAACCTGCAAGGGCTCTCCGGAACGACAGCGTACGTGAAAGGCTACAAAAAGGTCGGAGTCCCATTTTTGAGTCTTATCAGCAAACGAAAGTACATCATCGACAAATCGATGATGTTTGTATTACAGTATTCATGTTCACCGCCAATAGTGTACCTCCTGCGCAGAGGCGGGGCTGACCCTTCTCATGTTAGTGATAGTACATATGTACTAGTCAAAATGATGTAAGTCGTACGAGCCACGCATTTTACTCCTTGTGGACTCTCACTTGTATACAGTAATAAATATTCCACTGAACCACCACCTCAATTGTGCGTATGGACAACACAAAGTCCAAGAGTCTCAGCACTCACAAGAAGGCAGAGCTATTGCCATCTGAAGGAGGTGACCGATATCACGTCACAGAGGAGCTGATATTGATGGGTGGATTTTGGCATTTCAATTGGCGTCGTCCTCATAATTCCAGAATTGAAATCAGGAACAAAACTCATTTGAAGCTCTCTAATGCTTTTTTTTGTACAGTTTGAAGTATTTCGCTTGACATAGTAAACCGATGTGTTTCTCACAGATGTGCAAAAGTTCTGCATGAGACTGGAAAAACCGCGGGTTTTTCGTGGGTTGTGCAGGAGATTTGTGCGATGTAATACAACGCTTTACTCTGCATTGATCTGCGTAGGTTCTGCATGGAGATAACCACAACTCACGAGGAACAATTGATGTAAAATAACTTGTAGCAAGAAGAACAATATGTGATGTCCTGCTCTCAACCGACTGAAAAAAACTTAAAGGCAAGGTCCGGGCAAAATTCCATCTCTCGAATTCCTGTTGGATTCGTAGCTCACGGCAACGCCTTGGACGAAAACTATTAAAAATTCCCTGAAAAAGTCCCACAACGAGCGCTTTCCACCGACCAATTTCGATACGGCGTTTCCGGGTTTGCGGCGTCCGTGCTTTCAAGTGACATTATACCGCGCGCCGAACACTGTCTGTTGTGGCGTCGTGGGAAAAATTTCATATTCAAAGGACCGGTGGTCCTGGGGAAGATTTCACGAACTGTTCGTCAGGCTGTGTATATCTGAGCGTCCTTCGTTGTTCAGTATGCATGCGCGCAGCTTTTCTCAACTGGAGCGTGTTTTCCTGCGGTCACCGTAAACTGCGGACGTTTTGTCCCATATCTAGCGCTTATATCGAGGTCTCAAACTTGAGATACTTTCTACACATATGGTTTGGACTGCATAGGGCAAAAAACCTGAGTGGGCAAGATTTTTACCGGACCATGTCTTTAAGTCCTTGGATGAGTTGTACATTTGCTTGTGAATTTTACGACAGAGCTTCCCCACGCCGAACCACCAAATTTGGAAACTATGATACTTTCGTGGAAGTGTATCTGTGGTTTCCTAGCGGTGGCAAAGTTCAGTTCCCAGGAAAAACAGGATTCATATAGGTCTACAGAGGACATCTATATGCGCATATGAGATTGCAGAGAGAACAATGAGAAATTCCAGGATTTGCCGCGAAAACCAGCATTGTGTGTTACGGGACGCTGCATCTTTTCAGCAGTTATTGTCTTAGTTCATTCTACACTTTTTCTTTGCATAAACAACTCTGCCGGCTTGTCTAATCAAATACGCACCACATCACCGAAACGAACGCATTCTCGCATAGCAAAATGGACTTTGAGAAGGCTTTCATCAATTACTGTAATTACTGCTTTTGTGCAGCAGTGGGCGAACCCACGGACGAACTTTTATTGTAGTTCTATAAATAGAGCCCGGCGAAAAGGTGGGATGATATTAGCTGTGAGTGATTCGCCTTGTGAGAAACGAAAAGTACAGAGTACGAACTATGTCCCCAGAAGGGGATTGCTGACAGGAGAACTCGTCTTGCAAACGATAGGAACTCCCAGTGGCTTGTAGTTCCTTCCCTCGCGGGGCTGGAGTCCAGTTAATGTTTTTATAGGCGGACTGCTGCCATCTAGCATACGGTAGGAATGGAGGCGATTAATTCTTGTACCTTACAAGGTTGCTATACGCGAACAATCCTTTGGCACCGAGCACGCTTCACCTCAAAAGGAAAATATGCGGAGGTGGTGTTAGATTTTACAAGGTCTATTTTGCTTATAGCTGCCAGCTCCCTCGTGTTCTGGACTTGCTTACGGCAGCGACTCACCTCGAGCAATGCGTTGGAGACTTTTGCCACCTGGATCAGGATACATGAACGCCAGTGCCGGAAGCAGGAGTTGCTAGCCAGAGAGGGGGGGGGCGTGAAAAAAAGTGGCTTCTCCACCACTTCGTGGACGCAGACAAATAAATAAAATTACTAAAATTCCTCACTTTCGTGTTAGATAATTAGACATTAATATTGTTAAAATAATGATAGAAACACTCTGTATAAAATAAGCCTGAATATAGCGTGTTTATTTTATAGACGTTTTGCATCCACCTCCGACGAACGCATAACCGAGCGAAAGCAGGCCAGAAAAGCAATTTTGACCTTTTGCGTTTACCAACAATACGTACTCCATGAGATAACCAACGATGGAGGCCAGACATTCCTTTTCCCGTTGCAACACATTCCTCTGAGGTTCTCGGTCTCATCTTATTGACTTAGTACTAAGATCTTCTGTAGCTTCCTTAGGAACTACCAATGAAAGGGTCTACGACAAGGGCGCCAAGGAAGCTGCCCTTCCGGTCTAGTTCAAGCCCCGAAACCGGGTAGTGCAAAAATACCAGGAACATTGGTTGTGTTCTTCATATTATCCTTACTAATCGATCACTTCATGATCTCAGATTAGGTGCTCTCAACTTCTCACAATGAGTGAGTTACTAGAAATCTCCATTTAATTATAGAATTATAATTAGATTACGGGGTCAATGTCTCATGAATACCGGTCCTGAATTCATGGATTATGCGAAGCACTCAGCATTCGCAATCCAACGCGGCGGAGCAGTTTAGTCTCAATGAGCTTGTTATAAACTAGTATATTTTTCCAGCATTTGGAGCCACATGCCATTGCGGGTTCTCCCAGAAAGGGCGGGGCTGGGTGCAATTCGGGTGTTGTTCGGGTGCTTTT